>PVKP010018571.1:0-44056 GCA_004027715.1 Plecturocebus donacophilus | reverse complement strand
TTCAGGTTTTTTTTTTTTTTTGAGACGGAGTCTTGCTTTGTCACCCAGGCTGGAGTGGAGTGGTGAAATCACGGTTCACTGCAGCCTTGACCTCCCAGGCTCAAGTGATCCTCCTGATTCAGCCTCCCAAGTAGCTGGGACTACAGGCACATACCGCCATGCTTGGCTATTTTTTTTTTTCTTCACCTTTTGTAAAAATGAGGTTTCACTGTGTTGCTCAGGCTGGTCCTGAACTCCTGGGCTCAAGAGATCTGCCTCCTCTGCCACCCAAAGTGCTGGGATTTCAGGCATAGGCTATCACACCTGGCCAATATTTTTGGTGGTTACAGAATTCTGAATTAGCATCTATTTCCTCTGGTACCTATTTAAAGTGTACAGTTGAATAGTTCCCTCCTTCCTGATGTGTAGCTTATTTTTCATCCTCTTAATACGGTCTTTAGCACAGCAAAAGTTCTAACTTTTGATGAAGCCCAATTTATAAAGGATTCTTTTTATGCATTGTGCTTGTATCAAGTCCAAGTACACTTTGCCTAGCCCTAGATCCCCATTCCAATGATACTCTCTTATTTTAAAAATATTTTTGTTGTTTGTGTTTTACATTTAAATCTATGGTGTATTCTGAGTTAATTTTTGTACAAGGTGTGAGGTTTAGCTTAAGGTTCTTGTTTTTGCTTACAGATGTTTAATGTTCAGTTGCTTTAGCACTATTTATAGGATAGGCTGTCCATTTGAACTGCTTTAACACCTCTGCCAAAAATCAGTTGAATTTGTTTCCGTGGGTCTATTTATGGATTCTCTATTCTGTTCCATTGATCTATGTGTCTTTCCTTCCATGAATACCATACTGCCTTGTTAACTGTAGGTATATTGTAAGGCTTAATATCAGATAGAATGGCTCCTCCTGCCTTATTCTTCTTTGTCTATTCTGTTTTAGCTACTCCAGAGTGTGTGACTTCTCATATAAATTTAATTTAATTTAATTTATTTTTTGAGACGGAATTTTGCTCTTGTTGCCCAGGCGGAAGTGCAATGGCACAATCTTGGCTCATTATACTTCCCGCCTCCCAGGTTCAAGCGATTCTCTTGCCTAGCCTCCCGAGTAGCTGGGACTAGCTATTTTTTATTTATTTATTTATTTTTTTTTTTGTATTTTTAGTAAAGAAGGAGTTTCACCATGTTGGCCAGGCCGGTCTCAAACTCCTGACCTCAGGTGATCCACCTGCCTCAGCTTCCCAAAGTGCTGGGATTATAGGCATGAGCCACTGTGCCCAGCCTCATATAAATTTTAAAATAAATTTTGCTCTGTGCACAAAACACCTTACTGGGATTTTTGTAAAAATTGCATTAAATCTATAGATAAATTTTGGCAGAATTGATATATTTACTTTATTTACTAAATATTTACTATATTTATTCTTCCAATGCATGGAATTGGCATACTCTATGTTTATTGAAGTGTTATTTGATTTCTTTCATTAGCATCTTGTAATTTACATCATAAGATCCTGCATATGTTTTGTTAAATGTATATTTAGCATCTTGTAATTTACATCATAAGATCCTGCATATGTTTTGTTAAATGTATATTTAAGTATTTCGTTTTCTTTGGAACCAATTGTAAATGGTATTATGTTTGTAATTTCACTTTCTGCATGTTCATTGTTAGCATGTAAAATGTGATTAATATTTGTGTGTACATGTGTTGATCTTGTCTCTTGCAAACTTGCTGAATGTGTTCTATTTGAACATGATGAGTATAAGTGTTTTGGGGAAATTCAGGTGAAGACGTTCTACAGAAAATTAGATATGTGTAAGCCTGAGACTTGGTCAGGGTTGGGGAGAGAGATTTGCGAATCAGTCATATGTAGTTGGTGACAAAAACAAAGAAAGTGGAAGAGGTTGCCTGGAGATTGCACCAGGAGAACAGAGAAGCATGGAGCTTCCTGGAAGCACAGGCATCACAGAGGCAGGTCAGAGGAGCCAGCAAAGGAACTGTTAGAGACCAGAGAGGAGTGGGGGACCACTGAGAAAAAGTGGCATCTTAGAAAGCAAATGGAAAGAGGGTTTTAAGAGAAAGGAATTTTCAACAGCATTGGATTCCTCAGAAAGTAAAGAGGTTTCATGAACTCACAGTTTTACATGGCTGGGAAAGCGTCACAATCATGGTGGAAGTCAAAGAAGGAGCAAAGTCACGTCTTGCATGGCAGTGGGCAAGAGAGAGAGAGCATGTGCAGAGGAACTGCCCTTTATAAAAACATCAAATCTCGTGAGACTTATTCACTATCACAAGAACAGTATGATAAAGACCTGCCCTTGTGATTCAATTACCTCCCACCAGTCCCTTCCTTGGCACATATATATATAGGAGCTACAATATGAGATTTGGGTGGGGACACAGTCAAACCATATCGGTGTAGACTTAAAATTTTAGTGCTTACTATAGTTTATTGAATTTGACAAATATGACCTTACATGACCCCAGAAAATGCAGTTTCAGGATGTATGCGAGTGCAGCAGATGTGGGTAGAGTAGAAACAATAAACCAGTAGTTTGAGGACTTTAGTCGCCAGAGGAAGGAAAGTGTTATAGGGCAGAATCATAATTTAGCATGGGCTAAAAAGAGAAGATGGTGAGACGTGAGCATAATGTTCTTACAGGGAAGGAACCAACCAGTGGGTAGTAAATGGTTAGACACAGAAAGATGGGAATCAGATAAGGAGGAAAATGGGAGAAGGAGGAACTTTGTGGAGAGAAAGGCAGGAAATAAGAGGGTAAAGATCAGGAAGGAGGAAGGGCACAGGAAGAAGAGGAGGAGGAGGTGGAGAAAGTGAGGGGAGGTGCCAAGCAGAGTAACTGATTGAGAATGGAGATACAAGGGTGATTGTTCAGAAGCTCAGTGGAGGAATAACTCTTCCTCTGTGATTAGTGCAAAAGAGTTGGGGCTGGATACAGAATATGCAAATTTGTTTCAGTGAGTATGAAAAACTGGAATTTGTCACCCGCTAAAATGAATGAATTATCTCTGTGAAAGCGGCAACTTGGTCATGAGGCTCTGGGGCTGCACTGGGGAAATTGGTTTGAGAAGAGTGGCAAAATTTTAGAAAACCTGCTGAGGAGAATAGGAAAAGGACAAAATAGGAGATGCCAAATATTTCAGAGGAGTCATGACAGCCTAACTGAGGTTGAGTGCCATGATTCTACTGTGACACTGATACAAACGATGAATAGTGCGGTGAAGGAAGTGCTTTTCTTGAGCTGAGGTTGTAAGGTAGGGTAACATAATGCATTGTGGGGCTGGGACATTCAGCCATGTGAGTGATCGTGGTGGTTGGGGTGGTAGTGGTGTTTTTTATTTTTAAAGAAGTTTTGTTGGTGGTATTAGACAACTGTTGTTAGTTATTGGTAGTAATGATCATAAAAGAGTTGCTGATTATGCAAAATGTGTAAGGTGGTTGGAGTCAACAAGATTAATGAATGCAGTTAGAAAGTAAGGTGACTAAGTAAACCAATTGCATTCATTTTGCACAGCTAAGAAACAATAGCCAGGATTTGTGCTCTCAATTTCTAGCTAACTTTGATCCCAGGGAGCTAAAACAGTCTTTTTGTGGACAAAAGCCTACAAAGAAAAGCAGAGAGCGGTGCTGAACTATCCCAAAGACTAATCCTATACAGATCCTTGTTTTCCACAATCTAGACCTCTTAAAGACTTAATATGGTTTGTCCCAGAGGAGAGGGGCTTGAGGCTTGCTTCTTAGGGGAATGAAGATGGAAGGACCCCAGCCAACTCAGAGATTGCCAGATCTGAAGACTTAGGTCAAAGAGAAGAGTGACAGGACCCAGAAAGTACGTAGGCAGCTGGGTTCACTTAGCTATAGTCTCTGGAGCTCTGGTAAGAATCCCAGTGGCTGAGCTTGGCACAGGGAAATGAAGTCAGAGGGGTGAGGAAGAGGCAACTGCCTTAAGATGAAGGCCAGTGGACGCCATCATTTTTCTGAACTTCACCTAAAAAAAGTAAAATATCTACTATAATTTCTGTTGTTTTACTTTTCTTCTCTGTATACCAAACTTACTTTTAATTACCTTTCATAAATAATTGAAATAATCTCAAATAATATTACGTCCTCATATTTGATACACAATATTTTGATTCATGGGTATTCGAAGCTGCCTAAGAAATAATCCATATGGCCTTAGTTTTACTTTATAACCAAGAAATATGTGTAAAATGAAACCCACCCTCATCCCTGACCTCCATCTGCATCTGCAGGGATGGTGCTGGGAGGGAGGTGGTATATGCACTTTCACTTTGCTCCATCAAACAGGAGGTCCACATTCCCACCCCCTTATCTGTGTCAGATGTCTAGGTTAACATTACTTTGAGCTTTGAAATAATCTTATTTTTGGTATTATTTTGTTGCAATATTTTAGTTTTAGGTGGATTAAGAAGTATGGCCTCTGTTATTCAGAAATTTATCTATGTAAATTTTTCTATTTTATTAGAATTAACTTTTTAAATTACTAAAGAGCTTTCAAAACTGTTAAAAATCCTAATAGAGCCTCTATAAAGAACAGTTAGTGCGATTCTATATAAATTGCACATAGAGAGATTGAAAAAGACCTCCAAAGATGGGCTATCTAGAAAAAATCTGGACATTTAATCCAATTAAACAATTAGTTCATTTAATCAGTTTTCAGTGTTTGTCAGGAAATTGACTGAACCTGCCAACTGCTCTGGCCTATTTGTAGATATACCGTATACCATAATGACATATAGGATAGGACTTTCTATCTGTTTATCTGCATGCATGTCTCAAAATTCTTTCCATTTTTTGTATAGATAAATTGTTAATCTTAAAATATTATTTTACTTGGTTCTGATTATTAAGCTTAGCAGATAAAGTTCAAGGGAGGAAAATAATTTATCTGACTGGTTAAGTCTCTACTTAATATTATAAGAAATTTTTTGGTGCTTGAGAGAATCTTATCTAAATCAATATTATTTTACAGTAGAGAAAACAGAAATTTTTAAAATTTAGACTTACTTTTATTTTTATTGATAATGAAAATTTCTGATTCTGATGAAAATTATTTACATATTTTTATTTATGAATAATTTATGCCATTCTGTTTATGAATTATTTAAAATGTTTTTACTTACTCTGAAAAATTTGAAAATTAAAATATATAGAACTGTAAACATTCAACCATAAGAAAACAAACAACCTAACTAGAAAGTGGGCAAAAGGCCTGGACAGACACCTCAACAAAGAAGATACGTGGATGGAAAATTATGCAAAGATGCTCAACATCATATAGTACCATCATTAGGGAATCACAAATTGAAACTACAGTGAGATAACTTTTAGAATGGTGGAAGTCCAAAACATTGACACACCAGATGCTGGTAAGGATGTGAAGCAACTGAAACCGTCATTCATTGCTGGTGGCAATGCAGAATGGTACAGCTACTTTGGAAGAGAGTTCCGTAGTTTCTTACAAAGCTAAACGTAACTATTTCCATGTGGTCCAGTAATTGCACTCTTTTGTATTTAACCAAATCAATTGAAAACTTATGTCTACACAAAAGTCTGCACACAGATGTTCACAGCAGCTTTATTCGTAATTTCCAAAAACTGGAAACAACCAAGAGGTTCTTCAATAGGATAAACAAACTCTAGTACATGTATGCAATGGCATATTATTTAATGACAAAAAGAAATGAGCTATCAAGGTATGCAAAGACTCAGAAGAATCTTAAATGCACATTACTAAGTAAAAGAAACCAGTCTTAAGATACCATGTACTATATGAATCCAACTATATGTCATTCTGGAAAAGGCAAAACTATAAAGACAGTAAAAGGATCAGTAGTTTCCTGGGATTCGTGGGGAGGAAGGGACAAATAGGCTGAGCACAAGTGCATTTTTATGGCAGTGAGACTCCTCTATACGATACTGTAGTGATGGATACAGGAGATCTTTAAAAACCCATAGAATGTATAGCACCAAGAGTGAACTGTAATGTAAACTATAGACTTTAGTTAATGACAATATATCAATATTAGCTCATTAATTGTAACAAATGTACCACACCAATGCACCATGTTAAATAGGGCAAACTATGGGCACTGGAGAAAGGGGTATGTGCAAACTCTGTACTTTCTGCTCAATTTTTCTGTAAAACAGAAACTGCTTTAAAAATAGAGCAGTTTAATATTTTAATTAAAAATATAGAAAAGTTCATGGAATATAAATGGATTATATTAATGGATTTTCACAAAGCAAATACTATAGAATCACTATAGACTAAGCTTAATATAGAAGACTTACTATAGAATAAGCAACTAATTAAAGGAGGTGATCAAAGCTATTGAGCTTGGCATGGTTCTTGATATCATCTGAGAGTAAGAATAAAATATCTTGCCTGGACTGTTTACAATAGAAAAGGCCTGAAACCAACCCAAATGCCCATTCACAATAGACTGCACAAGCAAAATGTGGCACATATACACCATAGAATACTGTGCAGCCATAACACATGATGAGTTCATTTCCCTTGTAGGGACATGGATGAATCTGGAAACCATCATTCTCAGCAAACTGACACAAGAACTGAAAATCAACTACCAAATGTTCTCACTCATAGGCGGGTGTTGAACAATAAGAACACATGGACACAGGGAGGGGAGCATCACACACAGGGGTCTGTTGAGGGGGGCCAACGGAGGGACAGCAGGAGAGTGGGGAGGTCGGGGAGGCATAAAATGGGGAGAAATGCCAGATGTAGGTGACCGGGGGTGGAGGCAGCAAACCACATTGCCATGTGTGTACCTACGCAACAATTCCTGCATGATCTGCACATGTACCCCAGAACCTAAAGTACAATAAACAAAACAAAACAAAACAGAAAAATTAATGAAAAAATCTTGCCTGGATAAGCTTCCAATTTAGTTGGGAACAATGAAAATTTTTATCACATTTTCTCAATTCTAAGATTTTTTAAATATACATTTTTAAGATTTAAATTATACATATTTACAATTAAAATATATTATTTCACATGTCTAAAATTGTATGCATTTTATGATCAATGGCATTTTATAATTGGCACCTCTTTTTTCTTAGTGGTACCTAAAATATATGACATCCTGGAATTCAATAAAATGTCAGCTTCTTGCAGTCTCTTAGAAGTGAGCTTTCTCTTCCAACTTAAAGAGAGCTGTTCAAAGATTTGGGAGAGCAGACTCCTAGCCTTGGCTCTCTCATTAACTAAGTGTTGACCTTGGCCATGGCCATTAACTGTTCTGATTCTACATTTCACTGCCTGTAAAATAGTATGAGGTTAAAAAATCCCTTAGGTTCCCACTAAGTCAACTTTTGAATCTAGGCCATGTTGGTAGAATAGGGCAGGGAAGGTGCTGGGGTAATACAAATGAAATTGAATTGCTCTTATTTCTCTGTGAAGCACCTGGGTTGTTTCCAAATAGAAAATGCAGCCTAGTGATTGTTGTGAGCAAGATGTGTCCCAGCCGAGCTTAGTGAGGAAATAGCAGCAGAATCGCAGGACTCAAGCTATGTGATCGCACATTTTATATATTTGGCACCACCTCGGACTTTCATATGAATAGAAATGAAAGACTTTTTAGTTTCTGAAAGTAAAATGTTTCAGATTTGATTTGCCTCTGAATTATACTTAGGAATATGGGAAAATTAGCTAAATCTCCAAGACACCCTCCAACCCTCCATCTGCCTGCTCACCCCCGTGCCTCCCCAACACCTTCTGCGCGCCTATTCCACCAGCAGTGCCCACTGGCTTTTGTTCCCATGGGCATCTCCCCAAGGCTCTAGTCTCTGAATACAGATCTGTAAGCCACAAACTACCTTCACTTCACCACGCAAAGCCACTGTAGACTCCATCCTTCTGAATACTCCACGTAAGCTTGCGAATTACACTCCAAACACAACACAGTAGCTAATGTCATAAGCCAGTGAGCCACATTTAGGGCTGATTTTGAAAGCCTGGATTTTATGTCTCCAGTAGTTGTGATTTGTGAGCAAGTTAACAGACCCAGAAGGGCTGCCCATCTTTGCTTCTTGCCTGTATGAGCATGTCGTTAATAAGGTAACTATATTATTTGTTAATGATAGTCATGTATGTTGTTATGGTAATGAACAATTGTTCTTTCAGATGAACTCCACAAGGTCATTAGTTTAGCCTTTAATTTTGCCTAAATCTGTTCATTAAGTGGCCAGAGTTTATCTCTACAAATCAATTAGTTCACCCATCACTGAAACCTAGCAGCTGCCTATATGACATGGAACTGTTGTTTACTTTGCTAAGACGATCTCTCCCCACAGTTCTGGCCAGAAATGAAGATGAGTAACATAACGAATAGGCATCAAAAGAGGAAATTTAGGACAATTTAAATGAAACCATTTTTGCTTTGCTGAATTGCCCATGTATGGTGTGACACAAAAATTAATACATGATTTAAAATACCAAAGCCATGAAAGCCTACCGGAACTGGAGGATAGATATACAGATTTGCCTTCTTCTTCAGCTTATTATCATTATTTTTATAAATCTCAGGCTTATTACTGTCTTGGTTTTTGGAGGACAATAGATATTGAAGAAAGCTGTTTATTTATTATTTCTACTTTTAGATGTCCCATACTCCTAGCCCTTGATAGTTTAAAGAGATAAAAAGTGATACTCATGTCTCTCTAATTTTCCTTCCTCCTTTCCTATCATCTGATCCATATCCATAATTACTCCCTTAGATTCAGATAGAGATTTCAATAAGCATGTCATGATATTTGTGCATTCATAACAACCCAAATCAATTTGATAACAGCATTCAATAAATATGTTAAGCATCAACTAGTAAACTGGCTACCAGAATTGTTTCTCAGTGTTTTTTTTTTTTTTTTCTAGCATGCTTGCCACTGAATAAAATACATAGAAATTATTTTTCAGCAAGGTGGTGGCATGAGAAAAAAAAATGTTTGTTTCTCCTCTCAAATTTTCCCTTAAATGACCAGTAAAATATGCAAATATATTTTTAAAACAGCTGAAAACTAGAGATGAATGTCATCCCTGCACTGTAAATTTTGGTTTGGAGGAAAGCTAATCTGACTGTCTGCTTTTCAGAAATCAGAATGTTAAGGAAGTCAATGTGAAGAAAGCCTTGAAGAGTTCCCTGACAAGTTAAAAGTTTCAAGAACTGGAGGCAGAAATGGGCCCTATGGCTGTAAGCTCCCTCTTAACATTTCCCACCAACAATATTTGGATAAGCCCATAGGTCTCCCCACCTACTCTTGTTTCCTGAGACCTTGGGGACTGTGAGGAGAAAAATGGCAGGGACTTCTCTCTGTGACCTGATAATATTGGTGGCATAGATGAATGTGCACTAAGGGAGAATCTATTATCAATGCTCCCTATCCATGCCCCAGGCTATTAAATAATGAAAATGGTTTGAATCTGTGGACTGTCCAGTAAATAGGTTGGACTGGGACTGAAGTAATTCATCCTAATTCCTGCTTGACTCAAAATTTCACCATGAGATGAGTTAAACTGAAATATCGTAGGATCTATGAAAATATGCAGTTCACATAAAATGGATCACTGGAAAATAATTATATCCACCGCCTTCTTTTGAAGAAGAGTTTTTGCCTGATTGAGAAAAGAAATTCTGACTCCTAACAAAATGATGAATTCATTGCATATGTGGTTTTATAATAAGTATTGGTGGAGTAAAGATGTTTTTAGGATAAGAAGGATTACATGGAGATGAAAATAAAAAATATTGAAAACCAAAAGATGGTTAGAACATAAGCAAAGTAAAAACTACTAATTTATTAATTATAGATAGAGAAACCAAGTTAGTCTTTCATCTCTGATGTGAGAATTAGAAAAAAACTATAGAACCTCTGAGGCAGAAACAGTTTTCAAATCACAGTCTATATAGCAGTATATGAAAAAGACAAGAAGAGTGTAGACATTCTTTTCAAAAAGAAAGAAGGCCAAAAGTATGATAACTGGTGTAACTGAACATATCATTTTGACAATGTAAGTGGATTACATTCCCTTACTGCAGAAAAATTTTCAAATTGGTTAAAAACAAAACCAAATAGCCCCAAATCCCATACTATATTGCTTATAAAGAATAACCCTAAAATAAGGAAAATGAGCTGTTAAATAAGTTCACAAATTTATTAGATGAATACAAAATTTTAAACAGCAGGGACATTGATACTAGTATACCTATATTCATCCTTTTTATTACTATTCATTCATTTTCATTATTATATATCGCCTATATGCTAGGCAATTTTCTAGGTGCTTGGCATATAACTGAATGAAGGCTGGGCACAGTGGCTCATGCCTGTAATCCCAGCACTTTGGGAGGCCAAGGCTAGTGGATCACCTAAGGTCAGGAATTTGAGACCAGCCTGGCCAACATGGTGAAACCCCGTCTCTACCAAAAATACAAAAATTAGCCGGGCATGGTGGCAGGTGCCTGTAGTCCCAGCTACTCGGGAGGCTGAGGCAAGAAAATCGCTTGAACCTGGGAGGTGGAGGTTGCAGTGAGCTGAGACCACGCCATTGCACTCCATCCTGAATGACAAAGCAAGACTCCATCTCAAAAAAAAAAAAAAAAAAAAAACCTGAATAAAACAAAGAAGTTCCAACTCTAATTGAGCTTGCTTTAATGGAGACATATTAAACAAACAATTATATAATATAAAGTCAAATAATGATACATGCTACAAAGGAAACTAAAAAAGAGAGGGACTGAAGCCAGCTATTTTAGAAGGGATTGCTTCTCTGAGGACATGACGTTCATTCAGGGATCTGAGTGGAATGAAGAAGAGCCATGTAGTTATTGGGGATGCTTCAGTGATGCTCTAAACTTTACTTCCGAAGGTATGATCTTTGGTATGTTTGTTCCAGTTAGTGATGAGGAGATTGCAGTTTCCCCAGAATGCAAACCAACTCCATCATTAAGAACACTGTTCACTGCAGCTGACATTTTTCTCTCTTATTGAAAGATTTTCTTGATGAAGAAAGCACTGTGTTCATTTGCACTCTGGCTCTTGCTTTGTGTATGTGTGTGTATGCATATATATACATTAAAATTTCTATTATATATATCTAAATAATTTCTATTACTAGAAATCTCCACTTTGATGTGTAATAAGCATTATATATGTGTGTGTGTGTGTGTGTGTGTGTGTTCTTTTTTTTTAGATGGAGCCTCACTGTCACCCAGACTGGAGTGCAGTGGCATGATCTCAGCCCACTGCAACCTCTGCCTCCTGGGTTCACATGATTCTCCTGCCTCCTCCTCCAGAGTAGTTGGGACCACAGGCATATGCCACAATGCCTGGCTAATTTTTTTTTTGTATTTTTAGTAGAGATGAGGTTTCACCATATTGGCCAGGCTGGTCTCGAACTCCTGACCTTGTGATCTGCCCCCCTCAGCCTCTCAAAGTGTTGAGACTACAGGCGTGAGCCACTGCGCCCAGCCTGGCTCTTACTTTTTATCTGGTTACACTTTATGTAACTCTGGTAGACAGAGGGAACAAAGTACAAAAGCTTGAGGACAAAGCATAGTCGGCATATCAGGCAAAACAGATCGAGTAGGCAAAGCTAAATAATTGTATTTGGCTTAACAATAGTCAATCATTAATGAAATAATCATTTGACTTAGTTAATTGTCTTCATTGTATAAATAATTAGAAAGATTCCTTTCAGAGATGTTAACATCAAAAATCTGTAAAGCTCTCCCTCCCAGAGTCACAACTTCTCTCTCTCATCTAACTTACAACTAGAAATCTCCACTTTGATGTATAATAAGCATAAAAGGCATAATGTGCTCCAAACTCAAGTCTTGATTCTGATCTCCCACATGCTGCCCTCCACACAGCAATCTGCCAGCACCTTGGTCCTCGTCACCATCTTCCCTTGCTCATATTGTGGCAGCAGATTCCCAAATGGCTTCTGTACTTCTGTCCTTGTTCTTTTCCTAGCCTATTCTCCACTTAGAATCAAGATTGGATATTTTAAAATATTAGTCAGATCATAGCACTACTGCTCAAAATGCTGATTAGTTTTCTGCCTCATTCAGAGTAAAAGCCGAAGTCTTTACTATAGCCCACAAGCCCTGCATGACCTAGAACACACTGCCTCTCTGATTTTATCTCATTTCCTGTCCTTGCAATCTTCCAGCCACATGGGCCTCTTTGCTCTTTTGTGAACACCCCAAACACACATCTCAGGGTCTTTGCACTTTTAGTGCTCTCCATGACTGCTTTTAGGTCCGATAGGTTGTGGATCTGTGTCCCTGCCCAAATCTCATGTAGAATTGCAATCTCCAATGTTGGAGGTGGGGGCTGGTGGGAGGTGATTATCCAATCATGGGGGCAGTTTTTCCTGAATGGTTTAACACTTTTCTCCTTGGTGCTGTTCTCATGATAGTGACTGAGTTCCTGTGAGATTTGGTTGTGTAAAAGTGTGTAGGACCTTCTCCCTCATCTCCCTCTTCCTCTTGCTCTGGCCGTGTAAGATGTGCCTGCTTCCCCTTTGCTTTCCACCGTGATTGTAAGTGTCCTGAGGCTTCCTATCCTTCCAGACTGTATAGGAAGCAAAAGCCACCATGCTTCCTATACAGTCTGCAGAACCATAAGCCAATTAAACCTCTTTTCTTTATAAATTACCCAGTCTCAGTTATTTCTTTATATCAGTGCAAGAACAGACTAATACAAGGTCTATGGTGTTCATGAAATCTTACCTGACTACTATATATACCATACCAATTCATCCCCAAGCCCAGATATCCCTTCTCACAGTGGTGCCCCCTTATCCACTAAGAGTTTTGGTTTCCATGATTTCAGTTACCTGCAGTCAACTGTGGTCTGAAAATATTAAATGAAACATTTTAGAAATAAAGAATTCAGGATCGTGCCTATAATTCTAGCATTTTGGGAGGCCAAGGCAGGTAGATTGCTTGAGCTCATGAGTTCGAGGCCAGCGTGGGCAACCTGGCAAAACCCTGTCTCTACAAAAAATACAAAAATTAGCTTAGTGTGGTGGTGTGCACCCGTAGTCCCATCTACTTGGGGGGCTGAAGTGGGAGGATTGCTTGAGCCTGGTAGGTTGATGCTGCAGTGAGCAGAGATTGTGCCACTGTACGCTAGCCTGGGCAACTGAGCAAGACCCTTTCTCAACAAAGAAAGAAAAAATAATGCATCAGTTTTAAATTTTGTGCTGTTCTGTGTGGCATGATGAAACTCACACTGTGTGCTTTGTCCTATCAGGGTGTGAATCATCCCTTTGTCCAGTGTGTTCACAATGTCTGTGTTACCTGTCCATTAGTCACTTCATAGCTCTCCAGGTTATCAGATTGACTTTCACATTATTTCAGTGATTGTGATCAAGTTATCCTTATTTTACTTCATGATGTCCCCAAAGTGCAACCGTAGTGATGCTGAAAATCAGAACATGCCAAAGAGAAGCCATAAATTGCTTCCATTAAGTGAAAAAGTGAAAGTCTTTGACTCAAGGAAAGAAAATAAATTGTATGGTGAATCTTATCAAGTTTATCATGTGATCAACTTTATCACAGGTACATGTGTTTAGGAAATAACAGAGTCTGTGTAGGGTTTGACACTATCCACAGTTTCAGGCATCTACTGGGGGTCTTGGAATTTATCCACTGTGGATAAGGGGGCACTACTGTACTTTGCTTTACTTTTCTCCAAAGCACTTTATATCATTTGATGTTTATTTTGTCCTTATCTGTCTCCCACCCACTCCCCTAATAGGGTAATGCTCCATGGAAGAAAAAGCTTCTTCTTCTTTTATCTTCAGCACCAAGAGAGAGCTCAACATATACTAATATGTAGGTATTGGTTTAATAGATGAATATAAGAATAAAATAATACTTAGAATTCTAAGACTAAAGATAGACTAAAAAGTGTAGCTTTCCTCTGTCAAATGAAAAAACAAATCTGGACTTAAGAGACACTCCATTCATAAATTCTATTGCAAAAGGAAGACGGTACTGTTGCCTTAAGGAGAATGCTCTGACTGTAGCATCTGCAAGTGTCTCAAATCTCAGACAGAAAAGGGCTTCTTTTTTTTTTTTGAGATGGAGTCCCCCTCTGATAGCCAGGCTGGAGTGCAGTGGCACAGTCTTGGCTGACTGCAACCTCCAATTCCCAGGTTCAAGCGATTCTCCTGCCTCAGTCTCCCAAGTAGCTGGGATTACAGGCGCATACCACCACACCTGGCTAATTTTTTTGTATTTTTAGTAGAGACAGGGCTTCATCATGTCAGCCAGGCTGGTCTCAAACTCCTAACCTCAGGTGATCCACACACCTCAGCTCCCCAAAGTTCTGGGATTACAGGTGTGAGACACTACACGTGGCCAAGGGCTTCTCTTTTTATATGGTGGAGTAGATAATTCTAAAGAGAAGCAGCTGTGGGGGAGTGGGATGAGCTGGTGGTGTGAACAGACGATTTGAACAGGGAAAGACTACTGAAGAGAGGATGTTGTGTGTTTTAGTGCTTGCCTAAGCACAGGGGCAAGCCCAAGTTCAGTGGCCTGGGGGAAGGAGAGAAGCCTCATTAAGTTTAAACAAGTTAAGTTGATGGGCAGTTTGTTCAGATTAGTCAGTGAGGACCAAAGAATGAAAATTTAGAGTGTTGGCTTCGTCTGTTCAAATTGCCATAACAAAATACCATAGACTAGGTGGCTTATAAACAACAAAAACTGCTCACAGTGCTGGAGGCTGTGAAATCCAAGATCAAGGCATCTGTAGGACTGGTGTCTGGTGAGGGCCAGCTTTCTGATGAACAGCACCTTCTTGCTGTATCTTTACATGGCTTAAGGAGCAAGGCAGCTCTCTGGGGCCGTTTTAAAAAATATAAGACCACTAATTCCATAGGTAAGAGCTCCAATCTTATGACCTAACCACCTCCCAAAGGCCCCACTTTACCATCACCTTGAGGGTTAGGATTTCAACATATGAATTTGAAAGGATATAAACATTCAGACCCTAGCAAGGGTTGTGTCTGGCTTTGTCCTAGGTTCTCAAGGGACTCATCCATGAGTCCTCTCTAAGTCACATGGGGAAGGGTGGCTCTCTTCCTGGAACACAAAAGGACAGGGAGGATTTCTTGACCCTTACTGTTTTCCACATTGTTAGCCCATAGAGGGTTGGTCACAGTGAGGTCATACACAAATTTCAAATCTGGAGAATGGCAGCTGTGGGGACCATCACTGAGCTGTTTCTTCCACCACATTGTATTGCCAACAACAGACTTCACAAAGAGATCATTCCCCATCAGCCCATTGACATCTCTCTTTACTGTCAGTGTTAGGTCCCAGTGTGCCTCCTTCTGCTGTCCAGCTCACAGATTCTTGAATCTCATGTTGTCACTGTTTCTCTGGGTCATTGAAACAGAGAGTAAAGGTGATTCGATAGAGAAAGTCAGAATGTATGATTCTTATTTTATTCATTGTTCTGCCAACCAATATAGTATGATATTACTAGAGATAAAACAGGGATGATTTCAGTTCTAAATAATTTACTATCCCCAAAGTAGATTAGAACTAAGTTGGTTATGTTTCCTTTCACTTAAATAGCTTGCTCTGGGAGCAAGACTGGTACTAGTCTGTTACTGAATTTCCATATTCTGTGATCTTATTAAATACATAAATCTTGTGTATTCTAAAGCACTGCTTTATAAGAACAAACCACCTCAAGTTCTTCCTCTAATTTTAAAGGACAAGAACTTTGGAGGATACTAATATATTGGTCTTAGCTGGAAAATGCTAACATTTGTTGCAGAAGGGCCTCAGAGAGCCCACAGTCAGCAACTCAGATAATGTCCAAGTTCTCTGTCTATAGAGAAAAATCTCAGGGTACCAGCCCTAGGAACATTTTTTCCCAGGTGCCCCTATGATAATCCTAAGGTATTAAGAAAAATAAGGTAGTCCTATAAAACAAAGGTTAAATTGAAATTGTCTCATACCCTAGCACTGAAAATAACTATGTTTTTCAACAAGCAGAAAAAAATAGTGCCTTACATTTGTCTGGAATTTATACTTTACAAAATGCTTTAAAATATACCATGTCATTAAATTTCATAACAATTTGGCAGAAAAGAAATGATAATCTCCTTTTTGTTGATGAGTAATAAAAGCTATTATCTATTTCACACTCACTTCTTGCCAGGCACCACGGTTAGCACTCATTTGATCCTTGCAACACTCTTATGACGTATGTGCTATTATTAACCTTGTAATACAGACACTGAAAGTGAGGCTTAGGAAAATTGAAGATTTTGCCTAGGGTTAGGCAATAAGTAACAGAGTGGAAATTTGAACAGGTTTTTCCAATTCATAATGCACTAAACCAGTGGTCTTTACCCTATTTTGGCCACACAATTTTAAAATTATCTATGTACCACTGTATTACCATGTGCATTAACATATATACAAAAATAGACATTAAAAAAGAGAACAAGATAAAAATACAAATAGAGATATAAATTATTTCTTCTCACACTCTAATAGAGTATCTTCTACATCCTATAAACTTAATCTTGCTGATGACTCTTCTAGGTTCTTATCCTCTATGGACTGTGCAAATGGCAACCAAATTTCAACTTGAGTTTTGTAGGGAGCATTCAAACCATAGCACTCTTCACAGCCTGAGGATGATACTACTGTTGAGAGGGGTAGGTCTTTGCAACCAGGCTTGGGATTCTAGCCAAGAGCATGACATGGAATTGATATAGAATGTGGTGGCTAGAGGCTGACCAAGAGGCAGCAGAATGGCCTCTGAAAGGACCTGGAGTTCACAGAGGAAAGCAGAAGGTCTCATTGAATCCTTTACTGATTGTGTGATTATGGACAAGTTGCCAAGACACAATGGGCTTTGGTGTCCTACTCTGTATGATATTAAGAGGTGGGACCATAAAAAGGTGATTAGGAAGATTCCTCATGAATGAATTAGTGCCATTATTATGGGAGCAGGTTAATTATCATGGGAGTGGGTTCCCCATAAATGGGTGAGTTGGCCCAATTTTCCCTCTCTTGCAAGTTTTGCAGGCTTGCTTCTTCCTTCCATTCTTCTGGTATAGGATGACACTTGCCAGATGCCAGCATCATGCTCTTGGACTTCCCAGACTCCAGAACTGTGAGCCAAATAACCTTTTTTAAAAAAGTTACTCAGACTGTGGTATTCTGTTATAGCAGTAGAAAATGGATTAAGACAGAGCACAAGAAATTGGTGCTGTAGCCATTGTAATTGTTCAAGTGAATCAGGCCCAAATCCTCTTTAATCCTAATTTTTCTTGACAGAGAATATCTGCTTTCATTTGACAATTGTTACCATCCCATACTAACTTGATGCCATGGAAGGCTGCCTATTTAGCACAGTTTAACATAAAGGCATTTTCTTTTCTTTGTTTTTTTTTTTTTGTTGTTTGTTTTTTTGTGATGGAGTTTCTCTCTTGTCACCCATGCTGGAGTGCAATGGTGCAATCTTGGCTCATTGCAACCTCCACTTCCCAGGTCTAAGCCATTCTCCTGCCTCAGCCTCCTGAGTAGCTGTGATTGCCAGCCCCTGCCAACATCCTTGGCTAATTTTTGTATTTTTAGTAGAGACAGGGTTTCACCACTTTGGCCAGGCTGGTCTCGAACTCCTGACCTCAGGTGATCTGCCCACCTCACCTCTCAAAGTGTTGGGATTACAGGGATGAGCCACCATGCCCAGCCTATTTTATTTACTAGAGTTTGCTTTTGACTGTACTCACAATTGGTGTCTGGACACTCCAAAATTTAATATTTATCACTTTACTTGTTGTTAACTTCCAATGATCCTGTGAGTTCACTTTAATATGAACAATACAAACTGTTGCTCTAAGCATTTATAAATTCAGGTAATGTGATTGTGTCAAACATTGTAGATATTCTCAGCATGCAAGATTTATTATGTCTGACCCTGAGTGCTTACTTGTTTTGTGGCCAAAGGTAGCACAGCACGGTTTCCAGGGTGGTGAAGCCTCTGGATGTGGGATGAGATGGAGTTGGAAGCCTGGTGTAGTGTTTCTCCCAGAGGGAAGTATGAGCCTGAACAAGCAATGCCTCATCACTAAGTGTCCTCAGCAAGAGTCCTCCAGGGACCACTGTGCAAACATGGGAAAGGGAAAGTGAATCCCAAAGGTTTAGGACTGGAAAACCACAAAGGGGAGTAATTGCTTTATTGAGCATTTCATTCCAGGGATTCAAAACCTTTACCTTTAAGAGTTATTTTAAAATTTCCCAGCCCTAGCCATTTATTTAATAAAAAGCAGTTCACTTTCACCAAATATAGTACAAGAGAGATACTAACAGAAATTATATCACCATTTCTTTCTTTTTGTTTGCTTCAAAGGGAAGTCTATCAAGGGCAAGGAAGTCAGTGCTGTTACAAATAATTTTTTATTTGATTTGATCTTACTTATTTAGCAGACAGGTATGAAGTACCACTAGATGCCAAGTATGGTGCTATGAGCTGGAGGGTAAAACAATGAGCAAGACAAGGTCTCCGTCCTTCTGGAGCTTATGGTCCGGAAGAGGAGAGAAGGCATGCATGAAATTAGCTGCATTACAACCCCAGAAGTGGTTTTGTGTTTGTTGTGTTGAAGTTCACACAAAGCACAGCATTTAATTCCCTTATCTCATCTACTTGAGACTGATACTGAGACTTCTGGTGGACTGGAGACATCATTCAAGGATAAAAAGAAATATCTGTCATCAATCTGGAATAGGACTGGAGTTGTTGGGTAGCTAGACTGATGCTCTCCCCATTTGGTAGCACTGCCCTCCTATAGGGAATCATGATTGGATCACTTTGGAAAGATGCGTCCAGGCCCCTCCAGTCATGGAATCCTTCATCTAATAGGAATGACAAAGACTAGATACCACCCTTGGCTTCTTTAAGTGATCTCTGAGGGAAGCTAGAGAAAAGGCTCTTAAAAGCTGGCACACCTCTGTAGCTCAGAAAGGAAATTTTCATATTTACTTCTTTAGAGCATCCAACTCCAGTCATCTACAGTGCTTTCTTTCTTTCTGACCCTTGGGAAAATGTTATTTGCCACATTTTAGTTCATACTGCTGGCCTAAGTGATAGTGAACACGAGATAATATGTGAGCTCCCTGAACACTGTCTGAGATACCAACTACTTTCCCTTGCTTTATTTCTCCCTGAACTTTGCAGCTGTTACATTACGTCTTTATATGCCTCTGCTTGTTTTCTATCTCCCAGTGAGAGATAAGTGCCTCAACAGCAGGGCCCTGGTCTAGCTTATGAGCTGTTGTGTTCTCAGTTCGTAGAACCCTGCATGGTCTGGTAATTGTTGGTTGGTTGAACAAATAAGCCAAGCAACAGATGAACAGATGAATATCTTGCTCTGTGAATATCTTGCACAAAGACTAATTCGATTAAATTCTTACCAAGGAGGTCTTACCAACAACAAATAGTCAATGTCATCACATGTCATTTTGCATAAAGTTGCAGATTCCAAGCATCTTACAAAACAAACAAGCAACAACAAAAAAAAACCCTTTGTTTAAGAAAATCAAAGACTGCCTTTCACAAACCAGAGCTACTATACTTGTAATCTTTCATTCACCTGAGAACAATTATTTGCATGGATGTCACACTGTGTAAGCCCTTTCTAGTGTTGTCAGGGTGACGCTGAATCCACAGAATACCCTTCCCATGTTCCAGATGTCAAGGCTCCCCAAGAAGAGTCAATTTTATCTGGATGATGGTGTGTTCAGCACAGTAGCGTCCCAGGTTTTCCAGAGAACCCTCCAGGAAAAACTATTTCCATCATGTTTTAAGCAAGCACTAGTTTAGCGATGAAATGAAGACCCCCTCATACTACTTCAAGTAATGGTGTGTATATGGGGGAAGGGAGTGGCGGTTGTTGTAATAATTTATATACAGGGGAGCTCAGGGAAATCTGGACAGCCAAGCCCGGGTAGTGGTGGTTCTGTATTGAAGGCAACTGCAACAGCAAAGTGATGGATTTGCTCAGTCTCCGTTGTATGCTGCATGCCTGCTTCTCACTCATCTCTATTAACACTCTCTCAATTTTAGATTTTTATATGGATCTTGAGAGAGGTGTCTTTTATCTACCTTATAATTTCTGCTTATTCATTATTTCTGTTACCATGTAACTCCAGCTCACACAGGTTTATCATGACCTCTCAGGCCTCTACAACAGACCTTTCCAAGAAAATACAGCAGGTCCTAGCATAACATTGTTTCATTTTAACATTGGAGGAAAACAAGATTCCTATCTGGGGCCACTGCCTATGTGGAGTTTGCACATTCTCCCCATGTCTGTATGGGTTTTCTCTGGGTACTAGGGTTTCCTCTCACATTCCAAAGCTGTGCACATGGAGTGAAATGGTGTGTCTGTGTGGTCCCAGTGTGAGTGAGAGTGGATGTGTGTGTGAGTGTACCCTGCAAGGGGATGGCATCCTGTCCTGGGCTCGTTCTGACCTTGAGTCCTGAGCTGCTGGGATGGGCTCCACAGTCACCCATGATCCTGAACTGGAATAAGTGGGCTGGAAAATGAGTGAATGAATAAATATAAATCATTGTCAAATAAAAATGTGTAAAGTATGCAATAATCATACAAAGGCACAACAATGAAAGATGAAGCAAGAAAGCACTCGGTGAGCCACCGTATGTGTGATCGTTGGTTTTTTAAGCCACGTGGTGGTTGGGGGTGCTCTCTTTGATTTTAGTGTGGAAACATTTATTCCTCGGTTGAACTTACCTATGGCCGCCTTCACTCACTGATTCCAATAATTGGGTAAATAATTATCTTACTTGTTTTTAATTAATCTTTCTTAAATGTATGTGCAACTCACATTTATTTCAAGCTTTAATGTTAGAAGTATTTTGAGTCTTTGTTTAGAAGTTTGGTAATGTTTTTGTGACCAGAAATATCAAAGAAACTTTACTCTTTTTTTATATTAATTAGCCTATGGTAAGATTGGTTTCATTATCATTTTGCTTAAAGTCAGTTTCCACCTATCCACTATGTTAATTGAGAACTTAACTATGTACAAATTAAAATCAAAAGCCTTAATTTTTCCCCTTGAAAATAAGAAAAGACATGGGGAGAAATTCCAGATATAGGTGATGGGGAGGAAGGCAGAAAATCACACTGCCAAGTGTGTACCTATGCAACAATCTTGCATGTTCTTCACATGTACCCCAAAACCTAAAATGCAATAAAAAAAATAAAATATGAAAAGAGATTTTTCCTCTCTCCCTTTTTCTTTGAGAAAATTTCTAGTTGTAAGTAGTTTCTTCTCCCTTTGAAATGTATTTAAATCCTTTTGAAGATTAGGTAGGACTTTCCTCAGCTTTGTGACCATGGAGTGTCTTTCCCAAGGACCTGGCAGCCATCTCTTTGAAATGTAAACATCAAAGTTTACATTTCCCATCTCCCAGTTTCTGTGTCAGGGTAGAAGTCTGACTTCAGCGAGTATCTTGCTCCAAGTTGCAAAACTACCTCTCAATATAAGATATGAAGAGTTGATTTTTTCCTTTAGATAAAACCTGTTAGCTAATACAGGTGGTCAGCCCCATGCCTCAGTAAAGTTAGGATGAACTTTGCATGACAATTGGTGCTGTCAAGTCCTCTTATTTGAGGACTAGTTATTGCTTATCTTAAAAACATGTATGTAATGGAATGTGGCTGCTTGGCTATATAAACAGGTGAGATTTCTTTCTGTCTTTGCAATCTCCTAGTGGATTACCTGGGTGCATATTACATTCTGGTTTAATGCTATTTAATAAAATTTATGGAAGGCTGTGGGTTTGGGTTGAGCTCCTGCACTGGGCCCCAACAGACCAAAATGGAGCCATTCATGGTAAGTGCTATATAACCAAACAAGAGATTCACAGCAACCAATCAGAAAGGGCCCAGCCAACCTGAGCCAGCCTTATAGGAAAGAATGAAGGTAACCTAAAGTAACATGATGTTAACCAATCCACTTTTTTCTATTATTCTATTTCTTTATTCTGTAAGATAGCACCTTACAAAAACCAACTGTTCCACCTTACCCAACAGAGCTTCTTCTATTTTTAGACAGGATGCTGCCTGATTCATGAATTGCTAATACAAGCCAATTCAATCTTTAAACTAAATGTGTTGAAGTTCTGTTTTTAGCCAATGCTTATTCAATAATAAAAGCGCTATTTTTTCCCCCTTCTACTATCTTCAGGGAGAAGATTTCTGGGTAGGGAGAAAGTTTTATTTTTAATTATATTTCCCCAGTACCTATCGTATTTGTTTCCTGTGGCTACCTGACTGTTTTCTTTTTCTTCATTCAGATTCTGTGGAGAAAGACTCTTATTGGACAGCTCTCCTTGAGCAAGGTTGTCAGTCTATAAACTGGCTGCAAGTGGATGAAGTACCCTTTCCCTATCCAATGTGTGAGACCAGAGGTGAAGTAGGATCTTCTGTACTGCACATGATGCTAAAGACTGCTCATTAGTAGGTACTGTGTTGTTAGCTAAGTGATTCTCGGTATGATACTTTTGAACATTTTTAGAAAAATAAGGAATATAATGATGCTGGTTGGTTGCTCCTAATGTTACTGGACGTGTGGTGGAAAAACAAAATGAGTTCAGGGAGTTGAACTCCCAGTGAAGAATCACAAATGACCTAAGAGCTAGGTGTGCCCTTAAGGAGTCCTTATTTCCAACAGTTACAGGCTTAAAGGGCTAAAAATCAGATGCAGAACCTCATCTGATGATTGCCTAAATTACAGCATAAATTGAAAACGCAAACTCCCAGTGTATTTTCTGTTAAAGTGAAGGCATTGATTGGGAAAGAATGGGATTCTGTAGTTTGAGATGGGGCCATGTGGGAAGACCCTGATGAACCTAGAGACACTGAGCCCTTAAATTCTGATGAACTTTCTTTGCCAGAAGGAGATATCTTCCCATCCCCTGTAGAAGAGACCTCCCCAACCCTGCTGGAAGCAGCCTCCCCAGTGCAAGTGGTATTGGCCTGTCTACCACTGTCTGAGGGTTTTAACCCCCATTGCTTGAGGAAATGGTAATGGCCTCCCCTGAGAGAACTGCCATGCAAGACAAGTCTGATTCTCCTCTGGACTCACCATGACCACCCCACTTTGCTTCTAGACCTATGACTGGACTCAAGTCCCAGAAAGACTCTAAAGGTGAGGTAGAAAGTGTGATCCTTAACAGAGTGCACTGAATTCCAAAAGAACTACTTGAGGTTATTAGTTAATACAAGCAGAAATTCAGGAAACATGTGTAGGAATTATGGAGGTGGAACATGTGGGAATTAAGGGTGTGGAATAATGGTAGAAGGAACATAAAATTGGATCAGTCTGAATTTATTGATATGGGCTCAGTAAGCAGAGATTCTGCATTTAGTGTTGTGGCTTGGCAGAAAGGGCTCTAACCAGTTGGATGAAAAGAAGATGAAAAGACAGCTCACCATAAATGAATTAGAAATGCCTAACTTCCCTTAGTTTAATAAAGAGAAAGAAATTCAGAGGCTTAAGGAGATTGGAAGATTAGAGTGGATTTGTTATTTATCTTACTCACCTACACTGGAAGGGTCCAGAAGACATAGCTTTCACCAATACTTTGAGAAATACTTTGAATAAATAAATATTGAGGGGATCCCCAGCATCTTTGTTGAGCTTTGTGATTACTCTTTTTTGCAGGCCAGACCTTGCAATGGGAACCACACTCATTCGATTAGAAAACCTAAATGGAATGGGAATAATTAGATCTGAGAATATGGCAGGAGTCAAGTGGTGGTGGTGGCACTTAACTACCAAAGGCAAAATGGGCATGGTTATTGTAATGGACAGCAGCATCAAAGCAGCAATTAGAATAGTCTGAATCCAGGAGACGTAGGGTGTTGGCTAGTTAACCATGATGTTTCTCAAAGTGAAACAGCTAGGAAGCCTACTAAATTCTTCATTGATCTGTATAAGCAGAACATTTCTAGGCCAGAAAAACAAAAGTCTAATTAAAATCACAAAAACAGAGAGATTTGGCCCCTCAATCAATTCCAGATGAGCCAGTTTACAGACCCAGAACCCCATGAGTGAAGGGGAGCTCAGGTCCCCTGGAAGAACCACAGTATAATACCAAAAATTTATACTGTTAAATCTTTCTCCTATCCTTCTCCAAAGGGACCTGTGGCCTTTTACCAGGATAATTGTACACTGGGGAATAGCAAATAATCAGACCTTCTGGGTCTACTAGACACTGGCTTGGAATGAACACTGATTACAGGAGACCTAAAACATCACAGTGGTCTCATTAGAGTAAGGGTTTGTGGAAGTCAGATGATCTATAAAATTTTAGCTCAGGTTTGTCTCACAGTGAGTCCAATGGGTCCTTGGACCTATTCTGTGTTTTTTCCCTCAATCCTGGAATGCATAATTAAAATAGGCACATTTAGCAGCAGGCAGAATTTCTCCATTCATTCCCTGACCTGTGAAGTGAGGGCTATTATGATATAAAAGGCCAAATGGAAGTCATTAGAACTGCCTCTACTTAGAAAAATAGCAAATCAAAAGCAATTCTACATGCAGAATTAGTGCCACCCTCATAAACACAAAAGATGAAGGCATGGTGATTCCCACCATATCTCCAATCAACAACCCTGTTTGACCTGTGATAGACAGGTCTTGGAGAAAGACAGTGGATTATCATAAATCTAACCAAGCAGTCACTCCAATTGCAGATTCTGTATCAGATATGGTTCCATTTATTGAGAAAATCAGCTCTCTCCTGGCACTGGTATGTAGCTATTGAATTGGAAAATGGCTGTTTCATCATCCTTGTCCATAGGGACCATCAGAAGCAGTTTGCTTTTAGTTGGTAAGGCCAGCAATATACTTTCACTCTCCTACCTCAAGGGTATGTCAACTCTCCAGTTCTATGTCATAACTTAGTTTTCATGGATCTTGATCACCTTTCTCTTTCACAAGATATCACACTGGCCCATTACATTAATCACATTTTGCTGATTCGACCTGGTGAGTGAGAATTAGCAACCACTCTAGACTTATTGATAAAACTTCTAAGTGTCAGAGGGTGGGAATAATTTCTGATTAAAATTCAAGGACTTTCTAACTTGATGCAATTTCTACGTCTCCAGTGGTGTGGGGCATATAAAGATATCCCTTCTAAAGTGAAGGTTAAATTGTTGCAACTGGCACCACCTGCAACCAAGGAAGAGATACAGCACATATTGGGCCTCTCTGGAATTTGGAGGCAACATATTCCACATTTGGGTGTGTTATACTGGGCTATTTACAAAGCAACCTGAAAAGCTTCTAGTTTTAACTGCAGCTTAGGACAAAGCAAGGCTCTGCAATAGGTCCAGATTACTGTGCAAGCTGCTCGGATACTTGAGCTATAAGATCTAACATATCCAATGATGCTTGATATATTAGTGGTGAGTAGAGATGCTGTTTGAAGCCTTTGGTAGGTCCATATAAGTGTATTGAAGTGCAGGCCTTTGGGGATTTTGGAGCAAGTCTCTGCCATCTTGTGCAAATATCTACTCTCCTTTTGAGAGACAGTTCTTGGCCTGCTACTGGGCATCAGTAGAGACTGAATGCTCAACCATGTGGCACCAAGTTACCCTGTGACCTGAGCTGCTTATAATAAACTGTGCATTATCTGACCACCAAGCCATAAAGTTGGGCATGCACACAGCACTTCATCATCAGTGGAAGTGGTATATATGTGATCCAGCTCTAACAGTCTCTGAAGGCATAAGTAACTTACAGGAAGAAGTTGCCCAATTGCCCATGGCCCTCCCTTCAGCTACACTGCTTTCTCTCTCCCAGATTGTACCTATGGCTTCATGGGGAGTTCCCTATGATCAGTTGGCAGAGGAAGAGAAGAATTAGGCCTAGTTTACTAATGTTTCACAGCACCACCCAGAAGTAGCCAGCTGTAGCACTACAACCATTCTCTGGGACATCCCTGAAGGACAGTCATGAAGGGAACTCCTTCCAGTGGGAAAAAAATCAGGCAGTTCACCTGATTATACACTTTGCTTAGAAGGAGAAATGACAAGATGTTTGATTATATACTTGTGTATAGGCTGTAGCCAATGGTGGTTTGACTGGATGATCAGGAACTTTTAAGGAGCATAATTGGAAAACTGGTGACAAAGAAATTTAGGAAAGAGAAATGTGGAAATACATCTCCAAATAAGGAAAACTTGTGAAGATATTTGTGATTCATGTGAATGATCACCAAAAGGTGACTGCAGCAGAGGAGAACTTTAATAATCAAGCAGATAGAATGACCCTTTCTGTGAATGCCATTCAGCCTCTTTCCTCAGCCATCCCTATCATTGCCCAATGGGTTCATGACAAAAGTGTCCATGGTGGCAGAAATGGAGGTTACTCACAGGATCAGCAACATGGACTGACCAAGGCTCACTCACCAAGGCTGACCTAGCTATGGCCACTGCCAAAGGTCCAGTCTGCCAGTAGCAGAGACCAACACTGAGCCTCCAATGTGGCACCATTCCCTAGGTGATCAGCCAGCTACCTGGAGTCATGTTTATTACATTGGACTGCTTCCATTTTGAAAGGGGCAGTGTTTTGTTTGGAATAGACACTTCTCTTTTCCTTCCCTATACACAGTGCTTTTGCCAAAACTACCATCTGTGGACTTACAGAATGCTTTTGCCACCATCATGGCATTCCACATAGCATTGCATATGATTAAGGATCTCACTCCACAGCAAAAGAAGTACAGCAATGAGTCCATGCTCATGTAATTCACTGGTTTAACCATGTTCCCCAGTATTCTGAAGCAGATGTCTTGATAAAATGGTGCAATGGCTTTTTGAAGAGTCACTTATAGTGTCAGTTATGTGACAATACCTTGCAGTGCTGGGGCAAGGTTTTCTGCACTCTAAATCAGTGTCCAATATATGGTGTCGTCTCTTCCATAGACGAGATTCATGGGTCGAAGAATCGAAGGGTGGAAATGGAAGTGGAGCCACTCACCATGACCCCTGGTGACCAACTAGCAACATTTTTGCTTCCCATTCCTATGACTTTATACTCTGCCAACCTAAAGGTCTTTATTTCTGGGGTAGAAATGCTTTTACCAGGAGACACAATGATGATTCCATTGAACTGAAAGTTAAGACTGCTGCCCAGTCACTTTGGGCTCCTTCTGGGTTTGAGTCAACAGGTAAAGAATGGAAGTATGGTGTTGACTGAGGTGATTGATTCAGACCACCAAGAGGAATTGGACTACTATTCTATAATGGAGAAAGAGAAGAGTATGTCCAGAAAATAGGAGATCCATCAGGCATCTTTTAGAGTCACCATGCCCTGTGATTATGGTCAATATAAAACTATAACAACTCAATGACCAGGACTGAAGGACTACTAATGATCAGGCCCTTCTGATTTGGATCACCCTGCCAGGTGAAAAACCATGACCAGCTGAGATGTTTGCTGAAGGCAAAGGTAAAACAGAATGAATAGTAGAAGAAGGTATTTATAAATACTAGCTAAGAATAAGTGACCAGTTACAGAAATGAGAGCTGTAATTGCCATGAGTATTTTCTCCTTATTTTTTAATAAATGTATTTGTGTTTATGTATACATATATATAAATTAAGTAAATATTTTTCACTCTCTTATTCCCTTATGTAACATAAGATGCATTGACTTTATATTGTAGTATTTAAGTATTACTAATCTTACATAAAAGTAAAGTTATAAGATATCAAGGGGAATAGTTAACATCACTCAAATATTTTATCTTCTCTTGTGGGGAAGGGATTATTGGTGTGTTTTCAGTTGTATGCAGAATAGTTGTATCATGATAGGCAGAATTATGACCTTGGTAGTGTCTTAAATTGAAGATGAAGTATGGTTTAAAAAGATGTGTATGGGTTGATTGATAAGAGGTGAAATCCTGGTGGTCATTTTATGTGTCAACTTGACTGGACTAGGGGATGCCCAGGTAACTGAAAAAACATAATTTCTAGGTATGTTTGTGAGGGTGTTTCCAGAACAGAATAGCATTTGAATTGACTGGGTACAGAAGATCATCCTCACCAATTTGAGTGGTACCATCCAATTTATTGAGAACTCAAATCGAACAAAATTTCAGAAGGATAAATTTTCTCTTTCCTTATAGAGCTGAGACATTCATCTTCTCTCTTTTTTTTTTCCTTCTCGCTCTGTCGCCCAGGCTGGAGTGCAGTGGCACGATCTCGGCTCGCTGCAGCCTCTGTCTTCCGAGTTCATTCTTGTGCTTCAGCCCCACAAGTAGCTGGGACTACAGGCACACACCACCATGCCCAGCTAATTTTTGTATTTTTAGCAGAGACAGGGTTTTGCCATGTTGGCCAGGCTGGTCTCAAACTCCTGACCTCAAGTGATCCGCCTGCTTCAGCCTCCCAAAGTGCTGGGATTACAGGCATGAACCACTGCACCTGGCCCATTCATCTTCTGTTAACATGAACGTTGCTGATTCTTGGGCCTTTAGACTCAGTTCAGGACTTACACCATCAGTACCTCCATTCTTGGGCCTTTGAACTCAGACTAAATTACATCATTGGCTTTCTTTCTTTGCTGGCTTGCAGACATTAGATTCTAGAACTTCTTGGCTTCCATAGTCCCATGAGCCAAATAACTCTCTCTGTCTCTCAACTCTAGAGAGAGAGTCTGTTTCTGTGGAGAATTCTTTCTAATGCAGCATTCTAAGAATTTAAACATGATCATGCTTCTTTAGCAGAAAGTCCTGAGATTTTTTTCCTTTGATGACACAGATTCAAAGTAGTTCATCTCCACTGCACAGCTGTGACCAGTGGGCTTTGTGAAATCTCTCTCTCTAGAGAAACTTCTTGCAGTTTCATAAAATTACTTTTGTCTTCAGGATGGAGGTTTATTTGTTCTCTGCACAACTGGGAAATCATCCCTTTTGGACTATGGAGTCTTGATTAGCCCTTCCAAATTAGTTTTTTCTTCCTCTGTTGGAACTTTTCATCAGTACGGTTTGCCAGACATAAGGCAATATATCCAATATATCCAGAAAGCAGAATGCCACAAAGCTTTGCCGATACTTATTTCCCAGGGAAAACTTTCTCACTTCATCTTATAAAGGAAATTGGTGGAGGAATGGGAACAAACACGTATTCAGATTATGTTCCCAGTCCTTTATGAGGGGTTTCATATGGAATATTTTTGATGTAGATAACTTTTTTGAAAGGCCACCTGAAGCCCAAAGAGATTGAATAACTTGCCCAAAGGTAACATTGTATGAAGTGGTGGGACTTGAATTTGAATACAGCTCTGACTCCAAACGGTTGCTTTTTGCATTATAGATGGTTGCTATCTACTGTCCTCCAATTAGACTTGAGCTAAAAACAGGGCTGCAATGATGCTAAATTCATGAGATTAATGTTAATGCAGTAGAACCACTCCTTTGCTATCCATAGGAGGAGATAGTATTAGTCTGTTCTCACAATGCTGATAGAGATATACCTGAGACTAGGTAATTTATAGAGGAAAGAGGTTTCATTGACTCATAGTTCCACATGGCTGGAGAAGCCTCACAATCATGGTGGAAGGTGAATGAGAAGTCACATCTTACACGGTGACAGGCAAGAGAGTGTGCAGGGGAGCTCCCATTTATAAAACCATCAGATCTCATGAGACGTATTCACTACCACGAGAACAGTACGGGGAAAACTGCCCCCATGATTCAGTTGTTTCCACCTGGTCCCCACTTGACACATGGGAATTAATACAATTCAAGGTGATTTTTGGGTAAGGATACAGCCAAACCATACCACCCAGTACAAGCCACTCAGCTCTAATTTTGCTTCTGTAACAGAGAAACTATTTTTTAAAATTCCTTGGGGTGTATATTCCCCCCATATTAATGCATTTTTTATTTTTACTCTCTCTCTCTCTGTAGTCTTTTCTACCATTAAAGCAAATCAATGACATTTATTGCCATAGTGAAAGGCAGAGAGGTATATCTGAAGTCCATAGGGCAGGAGAGAGAAAGGTGATTCCTGGGAATATTACTTTTGGACAGAAAGGGGAAGTAGACGTTCTTCCAGGGTTATAGGGCAAAGACTGGATCCTTCGGCAACCTGGTGTCCAGCCCTCAAGAGTTATATACCAAGGTGAGAATAATCGGAACCAGTAAGAAGAAACAGAGGCTCTTCTACAATGCTAAGAGACTCCATAAATCTCCATGTGCACTCACATCTATGGGGAAAGATAAGGAAGGCAGACACTTTAAAGGAAAAAAACACTATAGATAGGAAGTTAAAACTTAGGTTGTGAGATATGAAATGCTATTTACCAGAAAAAATAAAAATATACCAGGAAATTCGAAGATTTCTTACCAGCTGCTGTGAGGATAGGGTCTCCAGATTAGGATGAGACAAATTATAGAAAGAGGAAAAGTCTACATTTGTTGCACATCCTTCATTCGTTGTGTATTAATGTTAGATACTGCTGTGCTTTCATAACTCATTCTTTTGGGTTATTAAAAAAGGCTCCTCTTAAAATACAAAGAGATTTTCTGGGAGGCATTGAATGTCAAGCCATGCAAAGTATCAACACCATGACATGAATTAGGTTATCGTGGCTCGTCTCATGTACCTAGAGAGACCTGTAAGGATACTGAAGAGACTGATAGGATTGTGTCATGGTCTGTGGGGTAAGTCCATGAAGAGAGAAGGCAGAATGAGGAAAAACTCTATTTTACAGAAACCTAAGTCAAGGGCCAAAAAGTGGCCATCTGGGCCTGAGGTACTTGGGAAAGGCTGGAGAGAGGTCAGGGAAAGTTGTGCCAAGAGGTGGACTTGGGGGAGGGATCTGCAAGCAAAATTCTCCTTAGCTAAGCATGCTGTTGCAAAATTGTGTGGATTTTGGCTCCAGACAAATCTGAGATTAGATTCTCCCTGGCTGCTGGTGCCTGATGCCTTTGGATAAACTCATCTGCATAAAGGGAGAGCATTACTTGAGGATGTTGTGAGAATTAAATGAGAAAACGTTTGTTAAATGCCCGACATTATGCTTGTCACATGGTAGCTACTGTGCCCATAACTATAGATTTTAATGTCTGAAAGTGAGGGCTACACTAATTTGCTCTGGAGGCTTCCCTGAGCAGATGGCAAATAAGAAGTGTCAGAAAATGAATGATACACTGTGTGTCACGGGTGGCCCAGAAGCATGTGGTGGCATGTATGGTTTATATCTCTTTATGAGTGTTCTGAGTCACTCTGAACCCAAATGACAGCTGTGTGTAAGCAATTACTGCTGGCAGGCTTACTGGTCTAGAAAACCAAACAGCAACAACGATGCCCACCCACCCCCAACTAAAAAAATCCCCCAAACCTCATTACCTTTTGGATTTATTTGCTTTGTACCTTTATGTAAAGATTATTTGATTTGTGGCTCCCCTAACGGATTTAACTATGGCTTTACCAATCTGTCCTATCTATTAAGTTAGAGCAAAAATCTTTTCAAGTGTCAGCCTAGGGAATCCATTTGGAGTTCTGGAGGTCCTGGCAGCACTAATTGGGAGGAAAGAGGAATGCATGCTTTCTTCCTGAGACTGCATGTGACTTAGTCCATTGGAGTTGCAGTAACATAATACCTGGGACTGGGGGTAACTTATAAAGAACAGATATGTATTTCTCACAGGTCTGGAGGCTTGGAAGTTAAAGGTCATGGTGCCTGCATTCAGTTCTGGTGAGGGTGGCCCTCTGCTTCCAAGATAGTGCTTTGTTGCTGTGTATGGCAGAAGGGCAAAAACGGCCTAAGTAAATTTCCCCCATTGCTATTACAAGGCACTAATCTATTCGTGAGGGCAGAACCCTCATGACTCAGTCACTTACCCATAGGTCCCATCTTTTAACGCTACAACAATGAGGACTATGTTTTACCAGAAATTTTGAAAGATAGACAAATTCAAACCATAGCATTCTGCCCCAGGCTCCCCTAAATTTGTCCTTCTCACACGTGAAATACATTCATTCCATTCCAATAACCCCCAAAGTCTTAACCTACTTCAGCAACAACTTAAAAATCTATGTCCAAAATCTCATCTAAGTATCATCTAAATCAGGTACAGATGAGACCTGTGGTATGACTTCTCTGATTCAAATTCCTTCGCCACCTGTGAACCTATGAAATCAAGCAATTTAGGTGCTTTTAATCTACAGTAGTGGAACGGGCATTGGATAGACATTCCTATCCTAACAAAAAAGAAATAGAAAAGCAGAAAGGGTAAGAGGGCCTAAGTAAGTCTAGAACTCAACAAGGCAAACAACATTAAATCTTGAGGCCTGAGAATAATCTTCTCTGACTCCATGTTCCTTGTTTCAGATACATGGGGGCAAAGGTTGGGTTCCCAAGACTCCAGGGATTCTACTCCTATGGTTTTTCTGGGCTTAGCTCATACTGCAGCTATTATGGGTTAGAGTCAAGTGCCTGCAGTGCCCCCAGACTGCTACTGCATACTGATGGCCCTAAATATCTCAGATCTCGTAGGTCACTCTAACCTCATGCTTCTTCTGGGCATTGCTCTAGTGAGACATTTCAGTGGCAGCCTTGTCGTCCTAGAATTTCTCTGCCTGTTCTCCAAAGCTCTCTGAGGCATCTTTTGAAATCTAGGTGGAGGTAGCCATGCTTCCCCAGCTCATGAACTCTATGTGCCTGCAGAGTTAGCGTCACATGGATGCCACCATGTATTACAGCTTGTACCCTCCTGAGTGGCTTGAGCAACAGCTGGGGCAGCCAAGAAATGCTGCGCCAGCATGCAGGGAGCAGAGATATAAGGTGGCCCTGGGCAGTGAGCCCACAGGTACCCTGGGTCCCTCTTTTGAAAGTGTTCTGCCCACAAGACCATGGCACTTTGGGCCTGTGAGAGTGGGATATCTGCAGAGATTTCAGAAATGCCTTTGGGATCATTCTTTCATTGTCTTGATGAATAGCACCTGGCTTCCTTCTATCCATACTAATTCCATACTAACCTTAGCCATACCCTGAATACTCACTCCCAAACACACTTTCTCATTCTTTACATGGCCAGGCTGACAGTTTTCCAAATCTTTAAGCTCTGCTTCCATTTTGATAATAAATTCCATCTTTAATTAATTTTTCTCTTTTTGAATGTTGCCATAAGCAGGCAAGAGAAACTGTGCGGTGCCTGAGTGGTTTGTTTAGAGACTTTTTCATCAAACATTCTAGTTCATTGTCCTTAGGTTCTGCCTTCCACAGAGTACCAGGACAGGGATACAATTCAGCCAAGTTATTTGCCACTTTATAACAAGAATGGCCTTTCCTCCAGTTTCCAATAGGATATTTCTCATTTTCATATAAAACCTCAATAGAATGGCCTTTACTGTCCATATTTCTACCAATATTCTGATCATGACCACTCAGAAAATCTCTAAGATGATTTAGGCTCTTCCTACTGCTCTCTTCTTCTAAGCTGTCATTAGAATTGCCCTTCATGATCCATTCACAACAATCTAGGCTTTTTCTAGCATGCACCTTCAAACTCTTTCAGCCTCTGTGCATTACCCACTTCCAAAGCTGCTCTACATTTCTGGGTGTTTACTATGTAACACCCCACTTCTGATACCAGTATCTGTCTTGGTCACACATTCAAACCACAGAACTATGATTTACTCTCCTATCAAAACCCTGTGTTCTACCACTTATTTCCTGTTTAGAAGTGAAAGAAGTAGACCAGACTAGAAATGCAAAACTTTAAGTTTATGCAAAAGTGTGATTTGGATTTTCTTCCTGTGCATACGTAACCCAGATATCTCTGACTCTCTTTGCATTTATACGTGTTGTTGCTCTTCCTAGCACTTGATTTAGGCAAAGTTTTAACTGTTGTCCCATCCTGACTGCTCATCTCTTATGTCCACTGCATCTTCCCTGACCCCCACCCCTATTTATGTCTCAAAGCCGTCACAGTATTGATTTTTTTTTTTGAAGTTCGAAGGAGGAAATTGAAAAAGGACATATTTGTTTGTATGGGCACCAAAGTGGAACTGCAGCTCTACCAGCAATAAAATCCTTCCTTTTCTGTCTCCCTCACTCCCTCCCTTCCTCCCTCCTTCCTTCCCTCCCCGCCTCTCTCTCCCTTTCTCTTTCTCTCTCTTCCTCCTTTCCTTTCTTCCATTTCTATAGACCTGAACACATTCTACGTGGCTGAAGAGGGCTGGCTCTAAAACACCTCCCACATCCGCTGTACCTTTTCCCCATCTGGAGTCTCTGGTGCACCTACAGTTCAGGTGCCACACTCCACTTCTAGTTCCAGTAAGAAAAAAGTGGCAGAGGAAATGACTAGGTGAAAGCCTTCTGCTGGCAAAGCCATGATTTTCACATCAACATCTTATTCCTTGTCATAAATATGTGTCTGAAAGCGATACTTCCCATGAACCATCTTCTTCGTTTCCAGACCCAAGGATTAGAATTACACATATCAGAAGGACAATTTCACCTTATTTAAGAAGCAAATTAACTATAATGCATATAAATAGCTGTTCCCACAGAGGCAGCTGAGTTTGGAGGGCTTGCTACCAGCAGGGGTTAGTGATGTTTTTATGTGATCAGGAAAACTGCCTTAAACAAACATTGCTTCCTAGTGAGATAGTCATCAGTCAAGCATCAAGTCAAAAAGGCCCTGGTTCTCAAGAACCTGTTACATGGATCATGAAATCTTCAGTAGCTTGAAGAATATGATGTACTTGTAGTTCTGGTGATTTATACTCTGTTACAAGTAGTATGGGGCCCATTTATGGTTCCCAAGAGTACCAAGGTTAATGTCAAGTTAATGTCATTAGAAGAAAATAAAAAAGACTGCCACATTTCTTTTTTATGAATAAAGGTAATTTCATCAGTAAGGCAATAAGGACAGAAAACTTCTTGCTGACATATTAGTTGAGTGGTTATCTACATTTTTGATTTCAAAGAAACTCAGAAAGAACATGGAATATCTTCAATTTTGATCATTCAGATAGCTGTAGGGGAGTCAAAACTCCACCTCCCACCTCTTTGAGTTCTCGCTGGACCCCAAAATTCAATTGATATAGACAGATTAGCAGAAGAAAAGCACATAAATTTATTTAATACAAGTTTTACAAGGCACAGAAGCCCTCATAAGGAATTGAAGACCAAAAAAAGCATCTAGAATCACTCACTTACACACTGAATTAGACAAAGAACACTGTTGCAAAATGTGATAAAGCAAAGGGGTTTCGGCTAGGGCACTTAATTGGGTAGAGATGTGACTAAGAAGATAAGGGTTAGTTTAACAAGATCTGCTTGTGGAGCCCTCTCTTGGCTTCAACGTTCTGTTCTTGATGATAAGAATGTTGCTTTTATAGAGAGCACATCTTTCACATGGGAATACCTCCTGCTTTTAAGAAACACAAAAACAGTCAGAGTGATCTTTTTGCACCTACTGTATTTTAAGTGCCCTGAACAGCAGTAATCTTGATCCCAGAGCAGCGTATCTGGGGAGTGGCGTATTCTCAACTACTTCATCTCCAAGAACTACACTGCAAGCATTTCAAAGAGGATCTTCCTTTTTTTCATCTGATGACCTCACCATCTCTAGCCTCTTTCTACTCTTTCAACTGAGTTGTTTGACTTCTATTTTTATGAGGTTGTTTTCACTATGTGAGCCAAATTATTGGTGTCACTTATGAAAAGCCATCTAAATGGCATTTATTTACTTTAAGGCTGATAGGACATAAAAATAGTAATCTGGGTGAAAAGAAATGTGTCTGTTTTCCTGCAAACTTGTATAATAATGGGCAGTTGGGAGGCAATGAGTAAACTACAGTCATTCCTTCAAGAAAGCCAAACTGTCTTCCAGGAACCTACTTAGCAAAAGCACTAAGAGCTGCTTTTCAGGATTCCTTGACTCTGAGGCTCCTGTGACTCTAAGATAATTCTTCCTGGAACTTGTTTCTAGGTTGTAATCTAATCCAGGATACTGTTGAGATGATCCTGAAGGTCCCTTAATAAACAATCTAAAAGTATTCATTTTATTAGGATTAGAAAATAAATCTATGTTTTAGGTGCCAGGCTATATAATGACAAACATTCAGAGTCATATTGTTCACTTATTAGAATGACAACTTTCCGGGTTATGTGGTGATTCAGAGACCTGAATCTGAATTTCCATTCTGCCACTTACCAGCTATCTGACTTTGGATGTCTTGGTAAACTGTTTTGGGTTTCATTCAGGTGCTGATTTTTAAAGTGGAAAAAAAAGAATACTTTCCTTTTTGACTTTAAAGTATTTTTAATGATAAGAAATAAGAAAAAGATGTAAAAATGACATTTAAGCTATAAAAAACTATCAACTATTATTAAAATAATCCAATAAATAGGCCGCATGTATTATTGGTTATGTTTAATTCTGTGTGGTGATAAATCCTATCTTCTCTATATTTTAAAAATACTCAAGACTAGATTAAATGAACCACAATACCTTTTGGCCCTATTATTTTTAGCTCCAGAAGTGTGTTGATTTGGAAGCAAATCAGTTTGATGCTTATTAGATCTCAGCAACTGCTTGCTGTATTAAAGTAGCTTGGGATAAAACTTGAGTTAATAATACTCAAGATTTCTCTTTCTCTCAAGAAACAGAAAATGATAATTTTCAGAGACTGCACATTTGGAGACAATGTCTTGCCTCTTTATTAAAAGCTTGGACCAAATTTTCATAGACTTTATGGTCAGAGAGCACAGATGCACAGATATTATGAGGGCAAATAAGTGTCTTTCACTGAAGAGAGCCTTTAGTGTCTCTCAATAAACTGCCTCAGTAAATTAGTTTATTAACATTAATCTATAGATTCCTACATGAGATCAACAAGCTGACTTTCTAAAAAACAAAAAGAATCAAATTTGGTCTACATGCCTCTAAATGATAAATTTTACTAACTTTTAGTTGCTGAAGTAACCAGTTTTGGGGTATCAGATAACTTCAGTCAGAATATAAATTTGGTAGATCAAAGATCAGGCTCTTGATAAAGTAGGACAAACAAAGATACAAGCTTTTAAAAAAGAGTTCATTATATCCCAAAGATACCTGATACCTGCATTCATATGTTTCTGACAGCATTATTTACAATAGCAAAGATATGGAATCAACTTAAGGGTCCATCAACCGTCAATGGATGACTGGATAAAAAAATGTGAGGGGTGTGTGTGTGTGTGTGTGTGTGTGTGTGTGTGTGTGTGTGTATACATACTGTGGAATATTACTCAGCCATAAAAAGAATGGACTCATGTTTTTTTCAGTAACGTGGAGGCAGCTGGAGGCCATTATCTTAACTGAAACAACTCAGAAATAGACAGTCAAATTCTGTATGTTCTCACTTGTGAGTGGGACCTAAATAATGTGTATACGTGAACATAGAGTGTGGGATAATAGACACTGGAGACTCACAAGAGTGGCAGGTGGGCAGGGGGTGAGGGATGAGAAATTACTTACTGAACATGATGTGTCTTATTCAGATGATGGACACACTAAAAGCCCAGACTTCATCACTGTGCAATATATCCGTATATCAAAGCTGCATTTGTACCCCCGAAATTTATACAAGCAACTTTAAAAAGCAGGTTTGTAATCCTAATACAATTCTACACCTGCACATCTCCTTTGCTGTGAAAGTGAGTGTTGAGAGACTGTAGCAATATGTATCTAACTAGAAGGATCTTCGGTGCATTTCAGGTTAGTGCCGAGTTATACTTAAACACTTTGAGGAGTGTGAAAGTGAGAATCTCTGGTGACTTCTTTTCTTGTTTTGAAGCAAAGCTCCTCTTAAGTTATTGCTGATGTATGAATGACAGTTGATGGTTAGTTTTCTATATAGCAGACCTATCTTGACTGATACCAGAAGAAAATATTCTCCAAACATTTTGGAGAACCAATTGATGCATTGTTTTTTGTTTGTTTTGTTTTTACTTTTTTAATTTTTAATTTTTATTTATTTTTTTTTATTTTTAAAGTCCCCACCCGACGGCCACTGTGACCGCGACAGTGACGCACGTGCAGTGGGGCCCCAGCCCGGGGGGGGGCCCAATTGATGCATTGTATTTGCTTTTAACTCATGTCAAATTATCAATAAGCAACAATGCAGTATTATAAAACAGATCGTTTCATGGCATTAGGAAGCAAAAACTTTTACTGAAAAATTGAAAATATTTCATTTGATTCTTATAAAAACTCTGAGGCTGGTACTTTAATTAGCTCCCAATTCTTATTGTAAGTTGAGAAAATTGAGGCACAGAAATTGCAAGAGGACAGCCAAAGCATTTATTGTTGTATATTTGTGAGAGGAAATTAACACAAATACCTTAATACAAACAAATAATGAACTGGACCTATCTGGATGCATATGCAAGTATGAGCTGCAAAATTCTGCTTGGCAACTGCAATAGATTGAATGATATTCCCCTCAAAGTTTATGTCTACTTGGAACCTCAGTATGACCTTATTTGGAAATGAGGCCTTTGCAGATGCAATTTAGTTAAGGGTCTTGAGATATAATTATTCTGGATTTAGGATGAGCCAATGACTGCTGTCATTTATAAGAAGAGGAAAGGACACAGACATTCAGAGAAGGCCATGTGAAGGCAAAGGCAGAGATTAAAGTTCTGCTGCTGTAAGCTAAGGAATGCCTGGAGCCACCAGAAGCTGGAGGAGGAAAGAAACAATTCTTCATTAGAGGTTTGAAAGAGAGAATAGCTTTAATGCTACCTTGATGACAGATTTATAGCCTCCAGAAGTGTAGAAGAACAAACTGCTGTGATTTTAAGCCACAAAGTTTTTGGTACTTTGTTATGGCAAACCTAAAGTATTAGACCGTTCATGCATTGCTCTAAAGAAATACCTGAGACAGTAATTTTTAGAGAAAAGATGTTTAATTGGCTCAAAGTTCTGCAGGCTTTATAAGAAGTATGGCATCAACATATGCTGGGCTTCTGGGGAGGCCTCAGGGAGCTTACAATCATGACAGAAGGTAAAGGGAGAGTAGGCACATCACACGGCAAAAGCAGGTGCACGAGAGAGAGAGAGAGAAGAAAGAAAGAAAGAGAGAAAGAGAGGGTGCTACACATTTTTATATGACCAGATCTCATGTGAACTCAGTGAGAGCCCACTTATCATCAAGGGGATGGCTTAAGCCATTCACAAGGGATCTGCTCCCGTGATCCAAACACCCCACACTGGGCCCACCTCCAACACTGGTGATTACATTTTAATATGAGATTTGGGCAGGGTCAAATATCCAAACTAGATCACTGTATTAGTTCATTTTTACACTGTTGATAAAGAAATACCCGAGACTGGGCAATTTTCAAAAGAAAGAGGTTTATTAAACTTACAGTTCCATGTGGCTGAGGAGGCCTCATGATCATGGTAGAAGGCAAGGAGGAGCAAGTCACATCTTACATGGATGGCAGCTGTCAAAGAGAGAGATTGTGCAGAGAATCTTCCATTTTTAAAACCATCAGATCTTGTGAGACCCATCCGCTATCATGACAACAGCACAGTAAAGACCTGACCCCATGATTCAATAATCTCCCACCAGGTACCTTCTGGTACACACACGTGAGATTTGGGTGAGAACACAGAACCAAACCATATCATTCCATCCCCGGCCCCTCCCAAATCTCATATCTTCACACTTCAAACCTAATCATGCCTTCCCAATAGTCCCCGAAAGTCTTAACTCATTTCAGCATTAACTCAAAAGTCCACAGTCCAAAGTCTCATCCAAGACAAGGCAAGTCCCTTCTGCCTATGAGCCAGTAAAATCAAAAGCAAGTTAGTTATTCCCTAACTACAGTGGGGGTACAGGTATTGGGTAAATATAGCCATTCAAAATGGGAGAAATTGGCCCAAATGAAAGGGCTACAGGACCCATGCAAGTCCAAAACCCAGTGGAGCAGTCAAATCTTAAAGCTCCAAAATGATCTCCTTTGTCTCCATGCCTCATATCCAGGTCACGCTGATGTCAGAGGTGGGCTCCCATGGCCCTGGGCAGCTCCGTTACTGAGGCTTTGCAGGGTATAGCCCCTCTCCTGGTTGTTTTCATGGGCTGGCCTTGAATGTCTACAGCTTTTCCAGGTGCATGGTGCAAGCTGTCGGTGGATCTACCATTCTGGGATCTGGAGGACGGTGGCCTGCTTCTCACAGTGGGCCCCTACTAGGTGGTGCCCCAGTAGGGACTCTGTGTGGGGGCTCCAACCACACATTTCCCTTCCACGCTGTCCTAGCAGAGATTCTCCATGAGGGCCCCATCCCTGCAGCAAACTTCTTCCTGGACATCCAGGATTTTTATCCTGGATTTAGGGTGGTCCAATGACTGCTGTCCTTATAAGAAGAGGGAAGGGCACAGACATGCAGACACAGGCATTCCCATACATCTTCTGAAATCTAGGCAGAGGTTTCTAAACCTCAATTCTTGACTTCTGTGCACCCATAGGTTCGATACCACATGGAAGCTACCAACGCTTGGGGTTTCCACCCTCTAAAGCAACAGCTTAAGCTGTGCCTTGGCCCTTTTTAGTCATGGCTGGAGCAGCTGGGATGCAGGGCACCAAGTCTCTAGACTGCACAAAGCAGAGGGACCCTGGGCCCAGCCCATAAAATCATTTTTTCTTTCTAAGCCTCCCAGCCTGTGATAAGAGGGGCTGTAGCAAATGTCTCTGACATGTGCTGGAGACATTTTCCCCATTGTCTTGGTGATTAGCATTTGGCTCCTCATTACTTATGCAAATTTCTTCAGGCTTGAATTTCTCCTCAGAAAATGGGATTTTCTTTTCTATCACATTGCCAGGCTGCTTATTTCCCAAACTTTTATGCTCTGTTTCCCTTTTAAAACTGCATGCCTTTAACATCACCCAAGTCACCTCTTGAATGCTTTGCTGTTTAGAAATTTCTTCTGCCATATACCCTAAATCATCTCTCTGAAGTTCAAAGTTCCACAAATCTCTAAGACAGGGGCAAAATGCTGCCAGTCTCTTTGCTAAAACATAACAAGCATCACCTTTGCTCCAGTTCTCAACAAGTTTCTCATCTCCATCTGAGACTACCTCAGCCTGAATTTCATTGTCCATATCATTATCAGCATTTTGGTCAAAGCCATTCAACAAGTCCTTAGGGAATTCCAAACTTTCCCACATTTTCCTGTTTTCTTCTGAGCCTGCCAAACTGTTCCAACCTCTGCCTGTTAGCCAGTTCCAAAGTCACTTCAATATTTTGGGGTATCTTTTCAGCAATGCCCCACTCTAATGGTACCAATTTACTGTATTAATCCATTTTCATGCTGCTGATAAAGACGTACCTGAGACCGGGCAATTTACAAAAGAAAGAGGTTTAATTGGACTTATAGTTCCAAATGGCTAAGGAGGCCTCACAGTCATGATGGAAGGCAAGGAGGGGCAAGTCACATTTTATGTGGATGGCAGCAGGCAAAGAGAGAGCTTGTGCAGAGAAACGCCCATTTTTAAAACCATCATATCTTGCAACACCCATTTACTGTCACGAGAACAGCATGGGAAAGACCTACTCTCATGATTCAATCATCTCCCACTGGGTTTCCCCCACAACACTGGCAGCTACAAAATGAGATTTGGGTGAGGACACAGAGCCAAACCATATCAATCACTTAGAAAACAAATACAAGAATGTAGAGAAAATAACCCATTGGTGAGAAAAGAATTCCTGAGAGGAACTGGGAAATAGTTTAGCTGAATGTAAAGAAAAACACTGCAGTACATGAAATTTTATGAGCAGCTGTAAAACAGTACAACTACTTTGAGGAAAACAGCTTATTCATTTCTTAAGAACTTTGATGTTATCTTATCATATTGTTACAGGATATCTGGGGTGTCACTTTTCTGGCCAGAAACCTATGTGGCCAGTGGTGTCTTTGCCTGAGGTTCACTCTAGCCTGCTGGGCTTGTTCCACCCCCTCGGCCCGGCAGGCTGTGCTTGCTCATGTTACTGGCCTGGATTCTACACCTGCCAAGGGTGAGTCAGGTGTGGAGCAGCGAGGGTTGTTTGTGAGGCAGCCTGGGGTCTGGCTACTGTGCAGTCAGACATGCCAGCCACTGCAGCAGGGAGGGGCAGCTCCAGGTGCCCACAGAAGGACTGGATCTCTGCCAGGCTGCAGCTGGACCAGGCACACAGTGAGGCTGCAGGGATACGATGGCACCTGGAAGTTCAGAGACACCAGGAACCACAGGGACTCAAAGAGGGAGTCACAGCCCTGGCTTGGGGAACTCCCAGGTTTTGGCTTCCCGAAGGACCACAACTCACTCTCTTTCTCTTCACCAATAGGGTGGCAAGCAAGGAGCATGTCTCAGCCCTGTTTGTGTTACAGGTCTTTTAGCCTGGCCATTCAGCAGGTCCTGAGTTTTTGTCCTGCAACCAGGAAGAATGAGGTATGCAGGCAAACAGAAGATGAGCAAGATGAAGAGGAGCTTTACTGAGCGACAGAACAACTCGGAGACCCACAGGAGGTAGCTCCTTTCCGCAGCCAGGGTATTCTAACGAATGTTCAGCTCCTAGCAGAGAGAGTAGCTTCTCTCTGCTGAGCAGGTCATCTTGAAGAGTGTTCAACTCTCCGCAGGGAGGGTGGTTCCTCTTTGCAAGCAGGTCATCCCAACAAGTATTCACTTCTCAGCAGAGGGTAGCTCCTCTCTGTAGCTGGTCCACCACTCATCGGCAGCTCTCTGCTGGCTGAGCCAGCTTTTATGGGCCTCAGAGGGGAGGAAGTGTGTGCCGATTTGTCCATGGGTGGCCATGGGCAGGTCCAGAAAAGGCACAAGTTTCCACTCTGGTGGGACTGGCAGCCCGGCCCCCAACCTTCAGGCTCTCCCTCCACTCGAGATCCAACCCCTTCCACCCAGGAGCCTATCTGCCTCCTGCCTCTGTCCAAGGCTCCCAGGCTATCAAGGGACATCTGCAGGCCAGTGCCAAGACACCCTCAGCCCCAGCCTGGGCTTCTCCCGATGCTTGTTGGTGCCAAAGGTCCAGAGGGGACCAAGGGGGCAGGGGACTGGCATGTCAGCACTGTCCCGAGTGTGCACACACCCGGCCAGGCTGTGTCAGTGCTGGGGCTCGGTTTCAACCCTGCTCCAAGATCCAAGCCGGCCCTGGGAGTGGGGAGAGGTGAGGCAGCGGGAGCAGATACCCACGAGCCTGCAAGGGAAGGGGGAGCCTTCCTGGGCCCCCGAAGGCACAAAACGCAGAGACTCCTGGGTCCTGCACCTGAAAGGGTGGGCTCCCACCTGCTCCGTGGAGCATTCAGGCAGCTCTGGCCAAGTTTCAGGACAGCCTGCGGCAGGGGCTCCAAGGCCCTCACTGCACCCAGGTGGCATCTGGGGCAGGGAGGATGTGCCACACATTCTTCCTGTGGCTCTGTCACTCAGGGGTGGTCCTGGGCTTCCCCTCACCCTGCTCGCAGCCCTGCCCTGTGGGGGTGCCTCTGGAGTAGATTGAGGGCCCCAGGTCCAGCCTTCGGGAGGGTCAGGCTCCGCGATCACTCCGATGTGTGGCAGACCTAAGAACGCGCCCCGGGCAGCCCCGCGCAGAGCCTTCTCCCAGGAGCAGGAACCCGGCGCCATTGGCGGGGTGGACTCGGTGGCCTCGCCGCTGGCTGGGTCCCCGAAGCGGGTGCTGCTCGCACTTTCTGCCGGGGGTCCCGAAGCTGGACCCGAGCTCCGCGTCCGGGTCCTGGCCCCCGCACTCCACGTGCAAGTGCGGCACCGCCCAGGCCCGGTTCCCCCAGGAGGCCCCACGAGGTCCGCCGCTCCGTGCCCGACCGCCCTGCTACCCCGCTGGCAGGGGACTCAGCCCGGCCCCATCGCGGCGGCCCCCAGGGCGGCGGGCTCCGGAGGCTGCCCGCTCCGTACACC
>PVKP010018570.1:0-44060 GCA_004027715.1 Plecturocebus donacophilus | reverse complement strand
GTCCTCTGTAGGAGAGACTTTCTGATTTTGAGTGTTCTCAGTTTTTTTATGGTGGCTTCTTGGCATCTTTATGGTTTTATCCATCTGTCGTCTTTGTAATTACCCACTTTCAAATTAGGTCTCTGAGTGGACGTCCAGCTTGTTAATTCCCAGCTCCGGAATCTATGTAATTTTCACTGTGCGACTCGCAACGCTAGCTAAAACAGCAGCGTTGAAGTTTGTGGTGCTTTTCTGCCGGGGGGTCTCAGGTCTGGCTTCTCAGTCCCTTTTTCAATCAGCTGGCTGGACTGCTCTGACTTCCCAGAGCACCAAACATCATCCAAAAGGAGACTCAGTCCCGTTTACTCCGCACCAAGAGCCGCCAAGCCAAGGTGCCGGCAAAAAAGCCACGCCAGCCAAAAGGGTCACGCCAGCCAAAAGGGTCACGCTGGCGACCCGTGGGGCTCCTCCACTGGGAATATCCTGGTCCGTGGGCAGCAAAAATTTATCGGTAAGTGTGGCGTCCACTGGCTCTCTGCGCTTTTACTGGGAGCTGCAATCCTGAGCTGCTAGTGATCGGCCATCTTGGATCTCTCTCTCTCCAGGCACACATTTTACTGGGTTGAGTCAAGCCTTTCCCCAAACTGCTAAGTAGAGGATACTTACTCGTTTTGTAAACTTTGGTACATGATCTTCTGTGCTCCTTGGTTTTCTGTGTTGTGCAATAGGAGGCGACCATAGTGGCTTTTCCAGCACGGTTGGTGTGAGGCTTTTCATGAGCTGACTGACCTTTGTCCTGATGTTGGTGGTAACTTTAATACTGTGCGTTTGATAACATGATTATCTAGGATCTCCTCCACATCTTTCATCCAGATGCATCTCAGCCACCCCCCTTTTGCTGTTCCCTTACTTGTAATAGTGGTAAATGGGTGACATTTTGCTTGAGTAACAAGAAGCAACTAAAAACTTCTCATGCCTGAAATTGGTAATTAAGGGGACTTTTTAAAAAGAAGCATGCCTAAAAAACATTTTCTTCCTTGTTCTCTTCCACCCCTCCTCCTTTTCCCGTCTCTTTTGTTAGATCCAACATTCTACCCACTCCATTATTGTAGGCTCAGATAGTGGGTTTGTTTTTAAAATCAGCTTTATACAGACGTCTACATAAAACAAAATGTAACCATTTTAAGTATACATTCACTGAGTTTAGACAGATGTGTATACCTGTGTCACCACCAAAACCAAAATATAGGGCATTTTCATCACCCCAAAAGCTTCCTCGTGTCCGTTTGCTATTGGCTTCCTTGCCACCTTCTCCCACCCCAGGGCAGTCACAGGACTGGTTTCTGTCACCAAAGGTTAGTGCCACCAGTTCTACAGCTTCAGATCAGTGGAATCATCCAGATTGTACTATTTTGTGCCTGACTTCTTTCACTGAAGGGGATGTTTTTGAGACTTGTTCGTGTTGTGTATGGCAGTGGTTTCATTTCCTTTTGTAGCTGAGAAGTATTCCATTACAGGCATATACCACAGGGCCACCAGTTGATAGACATGGGATAGTTTTCCATTTTGGGTCATTATGGATAAAGTTACAACAGCCATTTATGTTTGCTTCTTTGTGTGCTTTCATTTCTCTTGGGTTATTACCCAAACTTTTCCAAGGTGGTTGTGGCACTGTATATTCCCGCCAGCAGTGTGTGAGGGTTTCACTCCGTGTCTTCACCAATACTTGTAATTTATCCATCTTTTGAATTGTAGCCATTTGAGCAGATGGGTAGTGGTATCTCATGGTTTTTGTTTTTTTTTTTTGCCTGACAGTGTTTTAAGATCTAATTGTCGTGCAACACAATTTACCCAATTAAAGTACACAATTCATTGGCTTTAAATATACAGTCACGTATTGCTTAACAACAGGGATGCCTTCTGAGAAATGGATAGTTAGGTGATTTTTCGTGTGCAACCATCATAGTGTGTATTTACATACACCTGGATGACATAGCTACTGCACACCCAGGCTCTGTGGCACAGCTTATTGCTCCTAGGCTACAAACCTCTACAGCGTGTGCAGTTGTAAAACAGTGCTAAGTATGTGTGTATCTGAACGTATTTAAACTTAAAAGGTACAGTAAAAATATAGCATAAAAGATAAAATATGGTACACTGATAATAGGGTGTTGACTGAATGGAGCTCACGAGACTGGAAGTTGCCGCGAGTGAGTCGCTGAGTGAGTGGTGAGGGAGTGTGAAGGTGTAGAGCATTACTACTGTACACTACTGTGGACTTTATGCACACCAAACACTTAGGTTACATTGAATGTAATTTTTTTGGAGCAGCTGTGATAACTGATACTATAACGTCTTTTAGAGACAAGGTCTTGCCGTGTCTCCCAGGCTGGAGTACAGTGGCCGCGATCATGGCTTACTGCAGCCTCAACCTCCTAGGCTCAAGCAATCCTCCTGCCTCAGCCTCCTGAGAGCTGGGACTGCAGGCATGTGCCACCATGCCTGGCAATTTTTTTTTTTTTTAATTCTTGTAGAGATGGCAGTCTTGCTACATTGCCCCAGCTAGTCTCCAACTCCTGACCTCACACGCCCCCACCTCCCAGAATGTTAGGATTACACATGTGAGCTGCTGCACCCGGCTCCTCCCATAAGTATGTAATCTGTCTCTTTGTTCCTTGTGTTTGTGGGGGGAAGAAAAAAACCTAGGTTATTTGTAATATGTAATACAATATGAGTGCTATGTAAATAGTTATTATACTCTATTTTTAAAAATTTGGCCTTACTATAACTTTTTTACATGATAAACTTTGTAATTTTTTAAATTTTTTGACTCTTGTAATAACACTGTTTATAAACAAAGCAGTACAAAATACGTTGTTTATATCTTTATCCATTTTTTTTCTATTTTTTAATTTTCATTTTTACTTTCCAAACTTAAAAAAAACAAAAACCAAAAACTAGGACACAAAGACACACATTAGCCTAGGCCTACACGGGATGAGGATCATCACTGTGTCACTAGGCAATTGGACTTTTTCAGCTCCATTATAATCTTATGCTATCACTCTTGTGTATGTGGTCTGTTATTGACGAAAAGGTTGTTAGGCAGCACATGCCTGTATTCACAGAGTTGTGCTACCATCACCACAATTTTAAAACATTTTCATCAACTCAGAAAGAAACCTTGGACTCCTTAGCCCTATTCCCCACCCTCCCGACAGCCAAGGCAGCTGCTCATCTACTTTCTGTCTTTGTGGATTTTCCCATTCTGGACGTTTTATAATGCATGGCCTTTGTGTCTGGCTTCTTTCTCTTAGCATAACGTTTTCAAGGTTCATCATGTTGTCATCTGTATTAGAATTTTATTTCTTTTTATGGTGGAATCATGTTCCATTGTATGGGCATATGTGCGAGTGTGATCACACACACACAAACCAAATATTACAAGGCTTATTATGAAAAGCAATTGTCACTTTCTTGACCCTTTTCACCCTCAATTCCGGTTCCCAAGAGGCGGCTCCTTTCACACGTGTGGCTGCTTCTGCAGATAAGCTGTTTAGTGACCTCCATATTGCTGAATACTGTGGCTGTATTACTGTTTCAGTTTTTCAGTTTCGGATATTATCTAGTGACTTTCTGATAGGGAAGTGGGAATTTAATTTTTAATTGGCCCCTCTCAGGGCACCCCACTCCCACGTAGAGCTTTGCACAGACACGTTCATGTGCAGGCTCTTTCCACTCTTTATTCCAGTGTACATGATACATGTTGATTAAATCAGTAGTCTGTGTTGACATCATTATGACTGTGGAAGTTGTATGCTAGGTTGAATCTCAAAGTGAACCATGAATACATGTGCTTTCGTTTTTTGTTTTCATTGAGCTTGGCCTGGTGTCTTTTGAGTCCAGAGCTTCTCAGGCTCCAGTTGTCGGAGCACGGACCCAGTGCTCATTGGTGCTGGGTGGGGGCGAGTGGGCACAGACTAGGAGGGTTGCTGCGTCTTTTCAGCTTTCTGCCCTTTGCCTGCTGCCCTCTGCCCCCTGCCCCAGCCCTGGCTGCTTGCTCTGGCTTCACCTGCGCCTCCGGCCCTTGTGTGGTTCTGAGCTCCAGATGGACTCCTCCCGCGCCCCAGCTGCTAGGCTTGGGTTTTCTTTTTTTTTATTTGTTTGATTTCAGTTCCCCAGACAGCTCTTATCTACTCTTTATTTTTGTTAGTTTATGTCTTTTTGTTTTTCTTTACTACCATTTTATTGGGGTTTGGGGGGTCAAGAGAAAAGCATGTGTTCAGTCCACCAGGTTTAACCAGAGGCCGAAAACCTTCCATTTTAATTGTCTAAATAATATTCAGTCAAGGATTCCCCCTCCCCGTCTTAGTCCCCACCTGCCTTTGCTGAATCTTTGGTGTCTCCTGCCTCAGTTATTGCAATAGTCCCTGACTGACCTCCTCGTTCTCGGTGCTCTTGTCTTGGACCGGTGACCTGCCCATGACCTCTCCCTTACACCTATCCCCATGCCCCAGAACCCACAGGACGGGGTCTAAGCTCATTGGCTTGGAAAGTATAACCCTTGGATCACAAGATTTTTTTTTTTTATGTTTTCCCAAAAATGTCGTGCTCTTTGCTCCACTGTGCTTGAGTCTGTGCTCTGCTTTCAGATGGAAGATCTATGTCCTCCCACGCCTGCCTCTTTGTCACAATTGAGTCTGGTGATCATCTCTGACCTGCAGCTTTCCCTGAACCATATTCGTTATGCTCCTTTTTGCTTCTTTTCTGCTTGGCTGTACTTCTCTTGTTACAATTACTGCCCTGTATTCTTTTTAAAATTTGTACGTTTTTGCAGATTTCTCTGATGCCTGGCTTAATAGACAGTTGCCTTCTCAGATCTGCCTCTGCATTTGGTGTATTGGGGTAGCACGTCATTTTGCGTCTGAAAATTCCACCACATTGTATACTCAGGAGATAATGTGAAACAAAAAAGGAAAATCACGTGTTAGTATTGTTATAAAGATAGTATTGTCTGGGCATGGTGGCTCACGCCTGTAATGCCAGCACTTTGGGAGGACGAGGCGGGCAGATCTCAAGGTCGAGAGATTGAAACCAACATGGTGGTTGGTTTCAGTGGTGAAACCCCGTCTGGTCAACATGGTGAAATCCTGTCTCTACTAAAAATACAAAATATTAGCTGCATATGGCGGCACTTGCCTGTAATTCCAGCTACTCAGGACGCTGAGGCAGGAGATGGCATGAACCCGGAAGGCAGAAGTTGCAGTGAGCCAAGATGGTGCCACTGCACTCGAGCCTGGTGACAGAGCGAGGCTTTGTCACACACACACACACACGATAGGATTGACTTTGCACACCCTCAGAAGGATGTCAGGGACATCAGGATGAGATTTGCTACACTGGTGTCACTTACCACACTGCATAGACCAGACTGTACCATACAGAAGCACATATTTCTGAAACTTCCTTCATTCCTAACCTGTATCAGCACGGATATGTGTTTCTTAATTGCAGTGTACTTGAGTTATTTTTTTAAGTAACTGCGTGTTAGATGTTGAACAGTGCTAGGGCTGTGAGGCCTGGTCGGAGAGGTGATTACAGAGGCCTTAGTATAAAAACACTTAACCAGCAGGTGAGTGAGAGTGGGCTGTAAACATGGGAGTAATGGGAGGTTTTTTTCTGGTTTGGGGAAAAATGAGTAAAATGTTTTAGGATTAATGTTTCAGTAATGTGTGCGTGAACTACAAAAGGAGAAACATACAGCAGGGCAGGAGAGCATTGAGAACATCATTATAATTATTTAGATTTGAGGGAGAATGCTAAGAAGGAGATAACGGTCACAGTAATCCAGAGATACGAAGGTGGATGGATAAATGTCAGGTGTGAGCACAAATGGAGCAGCAGAAGGAGGCTTGGCAATGCGGGGCATGGGTTGCATACCCAGGCCTTGGGGCTGATGGTGCTGTCTGGACAGAAACACAAAAACGACAACCCAATTTTGTAGGAAAGATATGTTTTCCGGCCTCAATTTCTTTACATCCCTTCTACCTCTAAATTACCTGTTTTATGGCCTGTTTACTATTAAATGATCCATTTAGTAGCATTTACTCATGTCTTTATGAGTACCATGCACTAATAATTTTGAAGTATGCTACAAGTCAAAAATTGTTGCATAAAAAGTATACTTCCTTTACCTGCCTCTTGCTTCTCTTATACTTAAACACCAGATAGAGACGATTTGGGGAGGTTTGGTTTATAATGACTTTTGTATTTGCTGTGGTATTTATTTTTTAAAGGTCTGTTAAAATGACCTAGGTATGAATTTTTTAAATTGCTGATACAGGTGCGGATTTAGTGGTGTGTCAATGTATAATAGAAGCAAATACTGATTAGAGTGCCTTAATTTAATTACACAGATGCAGGACAGCCGGAGCACACGTTGATGAATCATTGTTCCCTGCAGCTAACATGAAAGAACACTTGCCAAGCCTAATTAAAAAAAAAGTAAGTACATGGTTTCAAAGTAGACAATGGCAGTTAGGAATTTATTCATTTTATTTTTTTATTTCTAGAAAATAAAACTTCCAGAAATACATTCAAGAAGTTGTCTTAAGTATGCTATTGATGACATTGTTCTTTTCACATACCATTTTTAGTGAATTAGAGATTATTTTATCCTATGAATTCTTCGATAGCATTTGTAGGAAGTGGAGGAGACCGTGGCTGGCCACGGGGAAACTAAAAGGTGCCGAGAGACAAGCAGACATTCAGGTGCTTTCGCGGTCACTTCAGAAGGAAGTTTGTTGTACCTGTGGTAAAAATACCTGCATTCTTTTTAGCCAGAAAAATCTCAAAAGTCTGATGGATGTACATCCAAATGTGCAAAGTCATTTACTATAAAAAATCTGCTCTACAAATACAGTTGTCCTTCAGTATCCATAGGGGATCAGCTCCAGGACCCCTGCCAGATACCAAAATCCACTGATGCTTGAGTCCCTTAAGTAAAATGCAGTACTATTTGCATATAACCACACAAATTCTCCCATATACTTAAAAAAAACAAAATTGTAGAGGCAGGATCTTTCTGTTGCCCAAGCTAGTCTCAAACTCTTGGTCCCAAGTGATTCTCCTGCTTCAACCTCCCAAAGTGTTGGGACTACAGGTGTGAGCCACTGCACCCGGCTCCTCCCATATACTTTAAGTAATCTCTGGATTACTTATAATACTTAATACAATGTGAATGCTTTGTAAATAGTTGTTATAGTGTATTGTTTTTTAATTTGTGTTAAAAGAAATTTTTTAAAATATTTCCATTGATGATTGGTTGAATCCATAGACCTGGAATCTGCAGATACACAGGGCAAGCTATAGAGTTAAAGACATTGCTTTCATCTGAGACCTAATCACATTTTAATCACAAGCTTTCAGCTTTCTATTTATTTAAAAGTTCTCATTGTGATTTCTGTATCTGAGGATAGTGTACTCTGAAACATCACAGCCAGTTTGTTTTCACATGAGAATCTCTGTTAGAGGGATGACTTTCTCCAAACTGAACTACGTTTCCTGTACGCTAGAGGAGAAATAACTGTGGACACCACATTTTCTGAAAATAGTAAATGGTATTTCTCTGTTACATTTCATCTCAGACAAGCCAGAGTTTGCCCATGCAGTGATGGATGAACTTCCTTCAGTCTTACCTGATTATAGGTGAAAAGCATTTAGTAGTGTCTGGACCCCCCGTGACATGCTAAAATCAAGTGTTCATTGTAAAAACTCGTCAGTAGTGCATGCATGTTTTCACTGTAAAACATTTAGTAAACACGGATAAAGCAGATGTCTCTTCTGATTGCCCTCCCTCAAAGCAAGCAGCTTTCAATTTCATGACTATTCGGGCTGGCACTTCTTCCTTACATTACACACAAGTACATACTCACACAGGCATGCCTGATGTGAAGAGGCTCTGCTGTCTTACGTGTATTGTTTGGTGAGCTGCCTTCTCTTCCCCAATTAACCATATGGTTTTGACCATTTCATGTCAGTAGATGTGATTCTACTCAGTTTTCTGTATTGTATTATACATTGCGACTCTGTTTTTCCAGTATTCATGTACTTTTTGTCATTGTCAGTTTTTGCTAAGTATATTACTTATGCAACATATTTGAGGTTATTTCTCCAAGTCAGACGTCTAGAGATAAAAATTACTGGGCCAGAATACATACACATTTTGATTTTAACAGTTCCACCAATCATGTACAAGATTTCCTATTTCTTGGCCAGCTGCGATGGCTCACACCTGTAATCCCAACACTTTGGGAGGCCGAGGCAGGGGAATCAGTTGAGGCCAGGAGTTTGAGACCAGAGTGGCCAACATGGTGAAACCCTGTCTCTACTAAAAATACAAAATTTAGGTAGGCATGGTGGTGCATGCCTGTAATCCCAGCTATTTAGGAGGCTAAGGCAGGAGAATCGCTTGAACCCAGGAAGTGGAGGTTGAAATGAGCCAAGATCGCGCCACTGCATTCCAGTCTGGGTGACAGCAAGGCCCTGTCTCAAAAAAAGATTACCTATTTCTTGATACTCTCACCAATATTGGATATTGCTAATCTCTTAAATTTTTCCAAATCTAAAGCATAAATGACTGCTCATACACTTTACCACTTTAAAAACCTTCCCTTTACTTGTCTTTTCCAAATGTAATTGCAAATTAAACCTGACTTGAGGCCTTAATCTTCTGGGTCTTTGAGGAGGTTCTGTGCATCTCTCTGTCCTCCTCTCATTCTGTCTGATGCCTGTCTGCCCAGCTTGCTGTTCCTCAAGCATACCAATCGTGTTTCTGGTTCAAAGCCATTGCATTATCTGTTCCCTCTGTCTGGAACATTCTTCCCCCCAAATCCATCCACATGACCTGTTTTCCAGCCTCCCTATGGCTTTGTGCAGACGTTACTTTCTCCGTGAGACCTATCCTGACACCCCGTTTATACCAGCAGTGTCTTCCCACTTGTGCCCACTTACCAAGTCCCTTTTCATCTGCGATGCTTACTGGCTCTTCCTAACAGTGGTTGTGTGGTCAGTGTGATGGAGTGCAGTTGCTAGAGAAGATTCACAGGACCCAGAAATAACAGTGTGTCCAAATCTGCACAGTACCTGAGAACCAGAGAGCGCAAGGTGGAGCCTCTTGTATGCTGCTGGCCATGAGCCTGTGTGAACCAGTCCCACTGGCAGAGCCTCCAGCAATGCCTTCATCTCACTAATCATAAACAATGTTGACAAGCTGGTACAATCTGCCCCCAAACTTCCTGGACCTGTGGCTGTAAAGCACCACTGTCTACTTAGTACATTTTGTGTCATGCAGGTACTTCAGTGAAAGCAGTCCGGGCCAGTTCCAAGCCTGTTGAAATTAACCTCCCAAGACACATATAATTTACTTGCTTATTTAATGTTTATTTTCTGTCATTCCTTACCAGCATTCAAGCTTTGTGATGGCAAAGATCTTTTTAGGTTGCAAGACCAGCGTCTGACATACAGTAATGTTTTTTGTCAATAAATGAGTGAATAACTAACAGAACAAGATCCCCAGTGTAGGCATTAGCCTTGAATGGCTAAAAAACGTTATTTATTTAAGACTGGAGCAAAAAAAGTTAAACTAGTTACCCATATAAGCAGATTTGGGCTGGTTGCTTCAAGCTGAAAAACAAGGGACCTAGACAGAAACTTAAATTTCCCTGGGGTTCTATAAGAAAGAAATCAGGCATAAAAGTGGTAGTAGGTAAAATCAGTGTGAAGATCAGTATGTGTATTTGTGATGATGGCCGGGCTAAAGATGGAAAGTCAATGGCAGTTCTAAGAGGAGAATGCGGGTAAGTCTGGGAAGATGAGGTGGTTTTTGTTGTTGTTGTTGTCTTTGTTTTGTTTTGTTTTTCTTTGAGATGGAGTCTCTGTCGCCCAGGCTGGAATGCAATGGCGCCATCTCGGCTTACTGCAACCTCTGTGTTCCGGGTTCAAGCAATTCTCCTGCCTTAGCCTCCCTAGTAGCTGGGATTACAGATGCACACCACCTCTCCCAGCTAATTTTTATGTTTTTAGTGGAGAAGGGATTTCACCATGTTGGTCAGGCTGGTCTCAAACTCCTGACCTCGTGATCTACCCTTCTGGGCCTCCCAAAGTGCTGGGATTACAGGCATGAGCCCCCACACCCAGCCGTGAGATATGTTTTATAGGAAACGTTTCCCTTCTTTGAGGATGGTAAGAGTAGAGTTAACCCAAGACATTCCTGTGGATATCAGTCTGGGGTTTTGTGTGTTTGTGTGTGTAGTTATAGTTTTCAGGTTTTACTGGTTGATCGGAGTTACTGTGATTTAATGACAGTAGGGCAAGATTAGATAATGGTTCTTTTTTTGGGTACTTATAAAATAGAAATTGTTAGATTACTGTGTCATGGTCTTGCAGGGAGGATGGTGTGAGAATAGTGCTACCAAGCAGGCAATGGGCTTGCTGTCCAACCCACATAAAGTCCAAGATCATGGCACTTGCTTTCGAGAAAAGAAAAGCTTTATTGCAAGTTGCCTGGCAAGGAGACGGAGGAAACGCTCAAATCTGCCTCCCTGAGATGAGGGCTCAGACAGTTTCATAGGCAGAGAAAACCAAATGTGATCCGATTGGATCTTGTAATGAGGTGATGTTGGGCGGCGTGATCTTACTGGGTTGTGTCATGAGGTGATGCCAGGACTCAATCTGATTGGATCATGGGTTATACCATCAGGTGTTTACTCCTTAATTTGGCCCCCGTTCCTTGGTCTAAGTGCTTAGATTCCACCCATGGTTATATGCTTGGTTCACCTGGGCATGCTCAAGTGATATAACTTGCAACCTGGGGCCCATGGCAATTCAAAAACAGTTCGACATTTTGATACACAGAGTTGAGCTAGATTGGGCTCATATGGCAGTAACAATATCAAAAAATGGAAAGACACTGGTTTGGCTAAAAACTTTGAAGGAAACTATGAATGCTGGGATCATGAAAATGTCCCACAAAGCATTATACAGAGGTTTTTATTCAATCTTTTAAATTCTGATCATTTTCTTTATAATTGCACAAAAAGCAATAAATATTGCCAGTTCACACAGTGCAAGAAACACCTCTTTCAGAAGTTTTTATTACTGATGTTATGAAAAGCATCACAAATGTATGTGAAAGGGCTTTTGTTCCTATCTTAAGCAGTTGCACTACAGCATTAATTTTTGTGTCCTTTTCTCACAGCATAAGTGTATGCAGCCCAAAGATTTTAATTTTAAAACACCAGAAAACGATAAGAGATTTCAGAAGAAATTTGAGAAAATGGCTGAAGAGCTGCAAAGGCAAAAAACAAGTCTAGGTAAGCCAAGAAATATAATACAGTTCTTTGCATTTATGTCCGTACACCTTGTTTAATTTGCATGATGGCAAGTGGAGTTCAGGATCAGATAGCTGATGACAACCATAGTAGCCTTACTCTAGGAAGGAGAAAACAGAGTGTGAGCAGCCTGCAGGACACTTGACTGGGAGCCATAATAAAGCCAGGCAGTTGAGCTGATCAACCACAGTCTTAACCATTCGTTAAGGTGGTGGAACTTGCCTTCAGGAATGATTTCAGAGGCAAAGCAAACTTTAGCTAACAAGCCTTTTTCTTCTTTACGTATAACTTTGTATTTTTATCTGATTGGCCTTTTTGTTTTGTTACAGAATAGTCAAGTCTTAGATGACACATTCTGTTAGTGATTTGGAAAAATACTTTAGTAGAATATTATGTGCATAACAAGATGTCTTAGAAAAAAATGCGTATTTTTATATATTCTTAAATAATATTCTTACCTATAAGAATATTATGAAACATTAAGATGCTTTGTATGTTTCCATTATTTCTCTTGCCTTTTTCACTGTTCTCTAAATTCAGTATTTCCTACCAATTCTGACGTATTATTGCTACAGATAAGCAATTGTGATCATTAGAAATAGGAAGCATGAATTCCTCTAGTTTTTGTTTTATTTGTTTTCATCTATGTTACTGTGTCACACATTCTCTATTCTTTGTTTTGAAATTATTCAAATAGAATTATCGAGATTTATTTTAAATCTGGTAATTTAAATTATGATAATGATGATACTGCGGCAGAATTCGGTGGCACACTTAGCCCACACAGTACTGCCACATTATTTCTAGAAACATGGCCTGCATCATTTGTTTCAGGCTCAGCCCTCCCATTGCCGCTCCTGGGCGTGTCAGTCCTTCCTTCACACCAGGTGTCTGGTCTTCCTCGCCACTCAAGCCAGAAACGTGCAGTCATCCTTGACATCTCCTTCTTCCCTGGGACTAACCCCCATCAGGACCGTGGCCCTGCTTCTGAAACAGTTGCTTGACTTCTGTTTTCTCTTTCCCTCTTCTTGCCCCTGATATGATCCCTCCTGTACCACTGCAGCCGCTCCTTACTCTGCCCCGCACTCTGCCCCGTGTCCTTACAGTTCATCTCCGTGTAGTCACATGATGAAAACCTTAAATCAGAAGGACATCCCCTTCCTGGTTTAAAATTTCTTGGTGTCATCCCAAGGAAAAATATTCAGGATAAACTCCTATATTTAACATATTCTCCAATTTACTAGGTCCTTTATGATCTGGCCTCTCCTAGTGTCATATCAATATTACACACTCTCCTATAATTCTTTATATTTTGTCACTTTGGCCTTCTTTCCAATGTCAGTGACAATGTATTGGAAAATAACTTGACAACATGGTAATGGTAGATACAGAATCTTCTTTTTAGACCAAATATGTATCTTAATGGAAATTGCCTTTTAAAAACTATACATATGAGGTATTAATGATTCAACTAATGTACATTTGTATATTGTCAGAACTACACAGTAAGGGTTATTCAGGCTTACGACTTGCAAAGGAGACTATATTAAATGATTCGTGGTTTTTTTTGTTGGGGGTGAGTATGAAAGTTCTAACGGCCTCTTTGAGCATGTGCAAGGTAACATTCCAGAAAAAAAGCACAACTCTGCACCCACACAAAACCAGCTCATAGTTTCATGGTTCAGGGACCATGTTGATCCCACTTCATGCCGTCAAGTTCAAGTCTGGGTCTGTGAGTGTGTGTTGAGGGTCTGAGCGATGGTTAATGCGGGCAGTTTCTGAAACCTGTGACAAGATATAGAAACCAGATTGCATTCCAGCTTTACAACTTTAAACTTCTGTCTCAGTCTTTGCCTTCAAGTGGGGATACTGGTTTGGGTTTGGGTTTGAGGCTGGATGCACTAATACATACATTGTTCTTAGCACAGTGCTTGATGAAGGCAGGTGCTCAGCAGATGTGAGCCAGTAGCTGCAGCACCATGTCACTGCCTGTGGAGGTGGTGGGTTTAGAGTATTAGCAAAAGTAGGTAATGATGTCCAAAGGAGGGAAGGAAAATGGGGTATGTGCGGGTGTTCCTTAAAAGGAATCATATTCTTGAAGTATGAAGGTGCTTTTTGATCTTAAAGTGGATTTTTTGTTTGTTTTCAGATGATGATGTACCTGTTCTCTTATTTGAATCTAATGGTTCATTAACATACAGTCCCAGAATGAAAATTAATAATAGTCACCACAGTGCAATGGAGAAGAGATTACGAGAGATGAAGGAGAAAAGGGAAAATCTTTCCCCCACCTGTGAGTAATTACAGTTTGTAAAATGAAAACTGTGCCAACAGGTGATTAAATTATGGTGGAAAGCTTTTTTTTTTTTTTTTTTCTTTGCTTAGATAATATAGTCAGTGTTTCTGGATATTAACAAATTTTGACCTATTTTGTGACTGGCTTTGTTTCCCGGAAAATCTTATGCATCATTAAGATTTCTGAAGTGTGTGTTGGATGTATAGTATTCTTCAAGTTTAAAATCCTATTTGTTGCAGCTCCTTTGTTATTTTTATTATCTTTGGAGTTTTTTCTTTCTTTTTTTTTTTAGAAAAATTAATCGTGGCTTTTTTTCTTTCTTTCTTTGAGACGGAGTTTTGCTCTTGTTGTCCGAGCTGGAGTGCAGTGGCGTGATCTCAGCTCACTGCAACCTCCTCCTCCTGGGTTCAAGTGATTTTCCTGCCTCCGCCTCCCAAGTACCTGGTATTATACAGGTGCCCACTACCATACCTGGCTAATTTGTCTTTTCTTTCTTTCTTTTTTTTTTTTTTAAATAGAGATATGTTCACCATGTTGGCCAGGCTGATCTTGAACTCTTGACCTCAAGTGATCCACCCACCTCAGCCTCCCAGAGTGCTGGGATTACAAGTGTGAGCCACTGCGTCCAGCCCTGAATCATGTCTTTTTAAGGAATTTGCTTTAGATTAATGTATCTAATGAATTATTTTTTATTATTTCTTTTATCTTACAATTTTTTATTTACTAAAGTGTGAGCACATTTTAATAAAATAACAAATTAGCCAATATTAAAAAAGTTCATCTTGATACCCACCTAATTCTTCTCCTCTGCCAGGGAGAACCTGTATTTTAAGTTGATGTGTTTTTCCAGATCTGTTTCAGTGTATCAGATATCTGTGTATACATGAAAAAGGTACAGATTTGGTTTCTGTGTGGAGGTGTAATTTCTATTTCACCTAAATTAGATAATGATGTATGTGTTATCCTCTTTGTTTTCTTTCTTAAGAGTATCCTGGAGGTTTTATTGCAGCTTAGTTGTTGTAGACTGACCTTTTTTTTTTTTTTTTTTTTAAAGATTCTGCAAAGTACTCTACAGCTTTCATACTGAATCATCGGTTGGTGGATATTTTTTTCCCCCTCTTTTTCTTTATTAGAAATAGGGCTGTAGTTTTTATTCTTTTTTTAACCATATGGTTTAGTTGTTCTTGTTTTTTTATTAAGCCATTTTCCTTTCTCTGGACATGTTATAACCCCTGTATGCATCTACGTGAATCCTTATATTTCTGCATACTTCAGGTATTTCAGTAATATTAATTCATACATGCAGAATCTGATTTTTTTTTAAGATACAGAGTCTCGCTGTGTTACCCAGGCAGGACTTGCACTCCTGGGCTCAAGTACTTCTGCCTCACCCTCTCAAACAGCTAGGGATACAGTTGTGTGCCACAACTCCTGGCTTATTGATAGATATAGTCAAATTATCCTTCAAAAAATTTGGGGGCTAGGCATGGTGGCTCACGCCTGAAATCCCAGCACTTTTGGAGGCCGAGGTGGGTGGATCACCTGAGGTCGGGAGTTCGAGACCAGCCTGACCGACATGGTGAAACCCTGTCTCTACTAAAAATACAAAATTAGTCAGGCATGATAGTGGATGCCTGTAATCCTAGCTACTCAGGAGGCTGAGACAGGAGAATCGCTTGAATCTAGGAGGCAGAGGTTATGGTGAGCCAAGATTGTGCCATTGTAATCCAGCCTGGGCAACAAGAGTGAAACTCCGTCTCAAAAAAAAAATGGGGCCATATTATTCTCACCAGTTGTTTATAAGATGCCCCCTTTCTCCACACTTGGAAATCTGAATGACATTAGCTTGTAGCCTTTTTCAATCTGAAGCTTGAAAAACTGAATTTGTTTTTTAAGTTACTTTTGATTAGAAGCAAGTTTAAGTGTCTTTTCATATTATTGACTATGACTTACTGAATGCAGCTTTTAATGTTATCAACTACTACCTCTTGTAATTTTATGACCTTTGTCCATCTACATCAGTTAAGTTTAGTTTTACCTGCATGTAACAAAGAAACACAAAAACCAATGACTTAAACTTGATAGAATTGCCTTTCTCTGTCTTGTCTAGTTCAGGAGTAGGCAGTCAGGGCTGGGCTGCCATTCTTTGATGTCTTTAAGAGACCAGGTTCCCATCTTTCCGTTGTGCCTGACTGGCTTTTCTCTAAAAATATGTGTACCTCCCAGCTGAACTATCTCCCTTGGACAGCCTTAACCAGATGTCTATCCAGTATTCCTGCCTGATTGCATTGGCTGGAATGTGGTCATAGGGCCACCCCTTTTGCAAGCAAGACTGAAACGTAGTCTTTACTGGGATGCATTGCTGTGCTGATAAAATCAAAGTTCTGTTGTTAAGAGGAAGTGAGAATGGACATTGAGATAGGTAACTAGCTGTGTCCCAGGTGGACATCCAAATTGTCTCAATGTGCAGTCATGGGTATAAACTAACTTGCCTTAAAGTTTGCTTTTTCTATTACTTTCCAGTGTGAATTTTGCCACTTCACTGCATCCAGCACAGTTTCAAATGTAACTGGAAATTTTATGTGTGCTTCCCTTCCTTATCTTGGTTTGTTCTCTTTTTTGCTCAAGTTTTCTCAGAAAAGTATCCTTTTGAGTGTCTAAAAAAAATATCTTTGGATATGAGATCCAAACATTTATTTTGTTTCTTGGCTGTCTTATGAACAGCCTTTGAAGATAATACTTATGACCTTATTTGTTAAATCATTGGTATCCTAAGTGTTTTCTGTGAAACCTCCAGGATTTCTCAACCCAGCACAGCTGACGTTTGGGTCTGGGTAATTCTTTGTTGGGGGCACTGCCCTGTGTGTGGCAGGAAGCTCAGCAGCATGCCTGCCTCTCCTCACTAACACCAGCAACATACCCACTGCCCTCCCTCTCTGGCAACATCTGAAAGTGTGTCCAGGCATTACCAAATTTCTGCCAGGGTTGCATATCACCTCTGGTTGAGAAGCAGTGCTCTAGTTTTAGAGGCAACTGTGATGAGTATCATTGAAGAAAAAGCCATGATTATCAAACAAGAACACTAAAATAGACTGGAAATGTTCTTTTAGCTCTGATGAGCTTCTGATTAGATTGAGGCTAGTTGAATGAAAATCTCTTTTAATTTTGTGATTATAGGATTTAATAGAACCACCTCTGATTAATAGGTAGACTTCCTGTTGTCCTCATCTACTAAAAAATAGTGAAACTTTATCTAATGAAATGTCTTGGTCCTGTTTTCAGCTTCCCAAATGATTCAGCAGTCTCCCGATAATCCAAGTAACTCTCTGTGTGAAGCACCTTTGAACATTTCTCATAATACTTTATGTTCAGGTAAAATTATTTTTTCCTTTCTGTGATATGTTTAAACTTTGAGAATTATATGATTATCTTATTTATAATTTTGTGCAGCAATTTCTGATGAATAAAATAATGAGTTAAAACTAGAACTTCTAAATTTCCCCCTGAAATTAGGTATTGTAATAAAATTAAGGCTTGAGTTGAACTTCCTTTTTTGGTTTCTATAGGTTTATTTCCTAGGCATTTGCTTTCTTGCTACAGAACCAATTGCTGGTTTAAAAAAATTATTGTGATCATATATAAACTAATCCTTATGCAGTTTAAACCACATAAGTCTGAGAACAATCGAGCTAAGGAAATGTTTCACACAATGTGTAATGAACATAAGGAATGTGTTATTGAATGGGGTCAGTGAAGTATATAAAGATCATCTATAAATTGAGGACATAAATAGAGGATTTCTAATTAATAGCAGAAAGAATATTGGTAAGAATTAATACAGTTAGTTACATGCTATGCACATAGATATTTTTTAATGTGGGAGCCCTTGTTTTACTAAGGCTGATACTTTTTCATGGTCATATCTTCTTCATATCAAATTTCTTACAGTTTTCTCACCTAGCCCCTAATAGGACCCAAGTAATTAGCAGTGACCCCAAAAAACCTGCATTCAGAAGTGCTTGAGATGTTATGGAATATTTATTATGAAAGCCACAGCGATGACAAAGCACAAGACATCAAGATATTAGAAGTTTAAACCAAAGCTTCCTTTCAGTGCAGGCTTAATCCTTGTACTCTTACCTCTGTGTGCTGGAATTATTTACTTATTTATCTTAAACAATCTCTGTTTTTTCATTGTATACTTGATACATGTATTTCCTGGAAGTTGGAAAGAAATGATAATAACAGCTAACATTGATATCATTGTTGTGTTGTAGGCACTCCTCTGAGTGTCTTATTCACGGTATCTCATTTAATGCTCCTGTTAGCCTTATGATGTAGCCATCCCTATTTTGCCAGTGAAAACTCAGGACACAGAGGTCAAACAACTTATACCAGGTCATGTTATTTGTGACTGGCAAACCCAAGCTTCTAACTTAGGCAGTCTGACATCACAGTTTACACTCTTAGTGACACGTCACACTGCTGATCAGCTTTTTGAAAAGCGTGATAAAAATAAAAACATAATTATAGAGGCTGAAAAAGCGACCTTATTTCCAGCTACTGCTTTGAAGACACACATGGTGCTACCTGCCCACTGGACTTCCCTCCTCTTCTGGAGCACAGCAGGAAGGGAAGCTTTGCTGGTTACGTATGCTCTTGCGTTTTTTTTTTTTTTTTTTTTTTCGTTTTTTGTTTTGAGATGCTGTCTTGCTCTGTAGTCAGGCTGGAGTGCAGTGGTCTGTTGCTGTCTGCAACCTCTGCCTCTTGGGTTCAAGCGATTCTCCTTCCTCAGCCTGCCGAGTAGCTGGGATTACAGGCAGACGCCACCACACCTGGCTCATTTTTGTATTTTTAGTAGAAACGGGGTTTCACCACGTTGACCAGGATGATCTCGATCTTTTGACCCGGTGATCTGCCCACCTCGGCCTCCAGCATGCTGGGATTACAGACATGAGCCACCATGCCCAGCCTGTTCTTCCTTTTTAAAGCAGAACTTTGGTGATTTCAGTCAGAGAGTTAAAACACTTATGTTACCTCCAGATTAAGTGATTTCTACAAAACAAAGGCACTCTACCAGCAAGTACTGAGCCCCTTTTGGGGGAGCCAGCACAGCACTAGAGACTTCTTCATAATCATTCCAAAATGAACAGATCTCTAGTAGCTTATACGTGTAGTGATGGGCAGACACCCAGGTAACCATGGGGCCGTATGATGTGGAGGGGCAAGGCCAGGGAGACCTGGCAAGGGCAGTCGGAGAGTTCTAGGGATATTGACAACCCAGGTGGGTTTTGAAGGATGAATTGTATTTACCCAGAGTAAAGTGTGGAGGAAAGGGCAAGGCCTGGAGGGTACAGAGGAATATAGAATTTTCAGGAGATAGCAGCAGCTTAGCATTAGTCTCAGGAAATGAGTAAGCTATATATGTATGTATGTATAGAGAGTTGAAACATTATATAGGAAATTGAAACGTTAAGGCCTACCAGATGGTTCACTTTTGAATATAAGTGTAATATGAGGGCTTCACTGGAAGACAGGGAATGGAAAGGTGAGCTGTGTTCATTGAGGGAATGTTTCGTGCAAGACTAGAACTTTCTCTAGACCTTACAGTGTAAATCTTAGGTTTTAGAATTACTGACCTCCTGGAAAATTTAGTGGCAAACTGTGGGTTGCTCTGCCTGGAAAATGTGCGCATGCATATGGAAATTTGCCAAAATTTTTAGAAGTTTGTTTCCCTTCTTGTCTATATCCCCACAACTCTCCTGTATACTCATCAAAGCCCAGGTTCTCTAGTTAAAAATACTGGCCTAAAATGTATTCTTAAATGGAAATGAGAAGAACCCAAATGTGGTTAATAGTCTTCTTAACTAATAGCTATACTTTAAATGTATTGTTTTATTGGTCAACTGAAAGTTGAATTTAGAATAATTTAAACCACTTTTTAAAGTTAGCTCTCCATTGATGTTTTCCAGGTGAATCCTTCGCTGGTGGCTTACACTCATCTTTTGATGATCTTTGTGGAAACTCAGGATGTGGAAATCAGGAAAGGAAGTTGAGAAGATCCGTCAATGACATTAATAATACATGTATTTCTTCACTTGTATTGACAACAAATAATATTCATTCATCACCATCTTTCACTTACCTTGATAAATCAAGTCCTCAGAAATTTCTGAATAATGTTTCAAAGGAAGAAATAAACTTGCAAAGAAATATCGTAAGTAAAATAGTCACCCCTGACCAAAAGCAGGCTGCACCTGTGTCTCAGGAGACGTTTGAAGAATATAATTTGTCTCCTATGTTATCTTCAACAAAAGGCCATCTGTCAATACATTCAAGACCCAGGAGTTCCTCAGTAAAGAGAAAAAGAATATCAGATGGCTCCCATTCACCTCTGAAAGAAAAATGCAAGAGAAAATGGAGCATCAGGAGATCTATCATGCCAAGGCTGCAACTGTGCAAGTTGGAAGGCAGCCTGCAGTGCGTGGCCAGACCTAAGCTCGAGGCTCTTAGCTGTGAGGAGTCTTCATATGATGACTATTTTTCACCTGATAATCTTAAGGAAAGGAATTCAGAGAATCTTCCTCCCAAATCTCAGCTGCTATCAAGCCCTGCTCAGTTCAGCTGCAGAAGTCTTTCTAAGAAGGAGAGAACAAGCATATTGGAAATGTCTGATTTTTCCTGCGTTGGTAAAATAACCAGAACAGTTGACATTACCAGTTTCACAGCAAAAACTATCTCCAGTCCTCAGAAACCTGCAAATGGTGAAGGCCATGCAACTTTGAGTTGCGTGACTTCTGAGGAATCCTTTGTCCCTGAAGAAACTCTAAGGTGCGGTAGACAGGCTGGGCCTCAGGAGAAAGTTGACACATGCCCAGGAGGAAATGGCTTTTCTTACCCCATTGAGGACCCTGCTCTTCCAAAAGGACAAGATAGTGATTTAACTCCTTTGGAAGGAAGCCTCGAAGAAGTGAAAGAAGCAGTGTGTCTGAAAAGCACAGAGAACGAAGGTACCACTTCCAAAATATCAAACTCCTCTGAAGGCGAAGCCCAGAGTGAACGTGAGCCGCATTTTGTAGTCCACTGTAACGTAGAGATGTCTACAGACGAAAAGGAAAACTTACCCAGAGGATACCCTGGAAGTATGTGAATCTCCTTTTCCAAGTCACCTTTGCTAAATAAACATGTAACAGTGCATCTGTATTTTAAATTTATCACAACTTTTTCTTAAATTATTTCCCCATCTACCCATTTTTACTTAAAGAATGTGCATTTGATCATTGCAATGATAAACTCTTTAGGAATAGGTGACTTGCTGCCCTGTGGAACATCTAGGCTTATTGGTCAGATCTGTTGTTATGAATCTCTGTCTCCAAGCCTTTTCCTTCTTATAGGTCAAAACTTAATAGTCTGAATAACTAAGGGGAGTGAAGGCTTTTTCCTTGTTCTACTGGAGTCTTGTGAAGATTATGTAAAGATGCATACAGTAGAGGGTTTTTAAAAAACCCTCTTAATAGTCCTTAGGCTGTTTAAAGAAAGAAATTAAGATGGCTTAAGCCATTGATTGTATCAAGAAAGAGGAAGTCTTAAAAAGTACCTTTAGGGCCAGGCATAGTGGCTTATGCCTGTAATATCAGCACTTTGGGAGGCTGAGGCGGGCGGATCAGCTGAGGTTGGGAGTTCGAGACCCGCCTGACCAACATAGAGAAACCCCGTCTCTACTAAAAAATACAAAATTAGCTGGGTGTGGTGGCACATGCCTATAATCCCAACCACTCGGGAGGCTGAGGCAGGAGAATCACTTGAACCCAGGAGGTGGTGATTGCAGTGAGCCAAGGTCACACCATTGCACTCCCGCCTGGGAAACAAGAGCTAAACTCTATCTGAAAAAAAAAGTACATTTAGAAATCTCTTATCAATACTGATTTTTGAAGAAAATTTGGATAGCGTTAACTATGAAGAAATATTTTCAAAACATTTTTGCTCATTTGTAACAGACCTTGTTTGACTTGTACTTATTTTGCTTGAAGCATCACTTGAAAATATTTATTCATATTCATAATTAAATTGTAACTGTAATAATAAACCATATCATCGTAACAAAAGTCACAAAAATAAGAAACATTTTGCACTTCATAGTTATAAGCACAGATAGGTCCCAGCAACCAAAATTGAAGAAATCTTGAACTTTGACCATCTTTACCTAAAGATCAGGTTAAAATTTGAGTAAGAATACATTAACTCTGTATGATTTCTCTGCTCTGCACATGTTTTAAGTACCTCTTTGAAGGTGGAGAAATCATGGCAGGGGTTTGAGATCATCACGGAGGTGTTACATATCTTTTCCTTGAGTGTAAACTCCCTAGTAATTGTTTCACAAAAAGAATGAAACTAATTTTGTATATTTTTAGCCTACTGTTTATATCTTGGCTTTCTGAACATATGTTAAATTTGACAGGAATCTGTATTTTATGTTCCGTTAGCCTTATTATGTGTTTTCAAAATACTCATTTTAAAATGTTGACTCAAAAGTTAGTATAAAACAATAGATGTGTAAAATTCTTTTGGTAGTTAAGAATATCCTGTTCTGAAGTTTACATTCTCCTCCTTTCCAGTTTTCATCTTGTGTATTTTTTAAGCTTTTGAATGATAATGACATACAAATGTAAGTTAAGTGGGGAAAAGCTGGTTGCAAACAGTGCAGCACACCCTAAAATCCCAGTGTTGTCGGGAGTGTGATAGTCCTTGGAAAGAGGTGTGTTTTGTGTTCTAGAACATCACCTCCTGTGTCGACAGTCTCCGGAGGTTGGGGTAAGTAGAAGGGATGAGGGACCAGCACTGGTTAACCCTTGGCACCCTGGTGGAGATTGAGAGGTGTCTTCGCTCATTGTTGCCGGCCATCAGGCGGTGGCGTCCAGGCAGGGCCCTGGTGGAGCGAAACATTCTGTGTGCGCTAATGTAAGCACATCTTCTAGAGTCCTCTGCCTTACTTCATGTCATTCCAGAGACATGGGAAGTCACTGGATTCTAGGACATAAAAAGACCTACTTGTTGGCTAGCCTAAATCTAACCCATCTATAGTAATAAAATTGAGATTCATAATGTTTTAAACTGTCCACTGTCAGCCCCCTGGGACTTGGGTAAACCAACGCTCTTTGGGAATCTACCTTAGAAAATGAAACCATAACGCCTTGAATTTCAGTGTCAGGGATGCACACTCTAAACCTGGTGAAACTGTGGAGGAGTGAAAACGTCTGTGCAGAAACTGTGTCTCCATATCTGTCATGTCAGAATAAAGGTCTTTTTTTTCCATGTCTGTTTTCAGCTCACTTGTACTTGTTGCTGTTGTCAGTATCTAAGAGTATAAAAAAGGTTTCAAAAAAGAAGTTACAAAGAGCTTCAGGACACTAATAGAATGGGAACTGCAGAAGAAACAATTTTGTTTTCTATAATCTTTAAAATCGTTAATTTTTTCTTTTTTATTCTCTAATTTTATAAACAGTACACAGATACATTCCCATTGTAACAAAGCTTGCTAAGAAGACTAGAATTCCCATCTCACCTCCTCACTTGCTTCTTTTCTTTAGTTCGCTTAACAACTAATGAATGTCATGCACCCATCACGTCTCAGGCGCTCTGCAAGTTTGTGGGGACATAGCAGAGAATGAAGCAGCATGCACCCCCATAGAGGAAGACAAATAATAAGTGTGTAACGGTGTCAGCTAGCGAGCAGTTAATGATAAAAAGAAAAATAACAGTGCATTGGATAGATAAGGCGGCCAGTGAAGGCTTCTCTGAGAAGGTAACATCTGATCACAGGCCTGGAAAGCAGGGGGGAGCCTTTGACTGCCAAAATCCATGTTTCAGCTGGAGGCAACAGCAGGAGCAAATGTCCTGATGGAGGGAAATGCAGGAACAGCAGGGAGGCCAGTGCGGCAAGGACTTCCTGAGCGGGAGGGAGGCAGGAGCCGGAGCGTCGGGACCTTCATCCTCTGCCAAGGCGGGCTGCTGTTCTATTCTGTTTTGAAGTGTGATAAGAAGCCATTGGGGCTTTTGAACAAGGGAGTAACCAAATCAGATTTAGGTTTTAAATATAACGCTGTACACATTATGGACAACAGACTATGGGTTGGAGTGTTTGTTTGCTCAAAGCAGGCACTGTCCACAGTTTAATATTTCCTTCCACACATTTAGTGTGTTTGTGTGTATGTGTCTACAAGCATACAAACGCAAATAGATATTTTAAGATTATTTTTTGCATGCATAGAGTTACATTGCCTTAAAATTTGCTTTTTATAAAAGCTGTATGTCAGATGTATTTACATACTGGTACTGTGAATCCTCTTATTTTTTTTAGGCGGAGTCTCACTCTGTCACCATGCTAGAGTACAGTGGTGCGATCTCGGCTCACTGCAACCTCCACCTCCTGCGTTCAGGTGATTCTCCTGCCTTGGCCTCCTGAGTAGCTGGGACTACAGGTGCGCACCACTATGCCCGGCTAATTTTTGTATTTTAAGTAGAGACGGGATTTCACCATGTTTGCCACAAATGGTCTCTATTTCTTGACCTTGTGATCCACCTGCCTCGGCCTCCCAAAGTGCTGGGATTATAGGCATGAGCCACCGAGCCTGGCAAAATCTTCATTTTTTAATAGAGCCTATATGTAGGGTTAGCACAATTTTCTGTAACAGATAGGATAGTAAGTAGATTAGGCTTTGTGGGCAAAGAAGCCAGATCAAGGTATGCAGGTACTTGTGTGGACGATTACATAATGAGAAAAAGACATTTTTCACAAAATTTTTATTGATGAATAACATTTTTTTGTAATACAGGTCTATTAATGAGAAAGATAATTTGTGGGAGTAGGGAAATATTTAATTGGAGTTTAGATTGAGTGCTTCCATCACCAACATTGATTGCAAATGTTTATGAAGGCTGATATGTAATAATAAAGATTTTATGTATGTATTTCACTTTTGAAAATGCCTTTTCACACAGATACTGCTGATTCAATGTCAGTCCACAGCAGATAATTGGCATTGAGCATATTCATTGCTTAGAAGACACTGATGGAATTCTGTTAGATTCTTCTCTTGATGTGTACCTATTAGCATGTCCTTATATTGCAGACTCATCACTTCCAATTAAAAAATAGGTTGAAGCTCCTCAATTGTGTGATTAAATGGGTTTTGAAATAGGAAATTTGGGCCAGGCGTGGTGGCTCACGCCTGGAATCCTAGCACTTTGGGCGGCCAAGGCGGGTGGATCACTTGAGGTCAGGAGTTTGAAACCAAGCTGACCAACATAGTGAAACTCTGTTTCTACTTAAAAACACAAAATTATATGGGTGTGTTGGCACATTCCTGTAATCTCAGCCACTTGGGAAGCTGGGCCAGGAGAATCGCTTGAACCCAGGAGGCGGAATTTGCAGTGGGCCGAGATCGTGCTACTGCACTCCAGGCCAGGCAACAAGAGTAAAACTGTCAAAATATATATATATGAAATTCCCTTGGCTCTTGCCCTCAGTCTGAAAAATGCTGCTGTAGTTTGGGCTCAGGAAATATTTCCATAGCCAGTTTGCATGGGAATGGAGATCTCACTTCGTGTTTTAACCTTTGATAGCAGAAGAGAGAACTGATGCTACTTATTTGTGGAAATGTTTCCCACCTGCCCCCCGGCACTGCCAATCATAACCATCAACCACTGGAAATCAGTTTGAATTGCTGAGTAGATAGCCAGTTGGTCAAGCTGAACTACTGCACAGGTTGGCTCCTAGCTGCTTTTCATTAATGAAAGAAGGAGGCACAGTGGTCCCATAGGTGCCGTGTGTTCACTAGCAAAAGCAGAAAAGTTCTTCCCACACCCCATTTGTCTGGGTTTGATACAGATTTTCTTCATTGTGTGTGATGGATTTTTACATGTCAGCACCTTGTACACATATGTTGTGAGTTTATCTGAGCAATTTGGTCATGTCCAACTACCAGGGTCTTGTTCATTGATAATAGCCACGAGTTGGAGGTCAATAATGGTTAACTACTGTTCTACCATCTATCTACCCAATCTATTGGTAAGCAGTTAGGAAGTGGTCCACAGAACTGACCAATATGCTGAAGGCCCAGTTCTCTGTCCTTTAGTGCAGTGTTCATACGTTATCTGAAAGCACTGCTGGAGGCAGACAACGTTCTATGGGCAAGTTTCTGCAAACTTGCTGTCAACACCAGACCATCGGGTATCCTTTGCCCCTGTAATTTATTATAGTGTCGTTTATGGATTAAGCCTTGGATACCACCCCTAGAGATAACAGCTAGCTACAACTCATACTGGATGTTTATGCTCTGTTATGTGTGGGTATTGGGTTCCCCTGCAATATTTAAGCCAATCCGTGTTCTTGAATCCATGAATTTAACCAACAAGAAACTATTTCTCACATCCATTATGCTGATTAACAAGCTGATGATGTCACCAATTACCACTCGGTTTTGTCATCCATTTTGGCAGTTAACAAAGCATCTAATAGTGGTCTGGAGGATTTACAGGAGTTGGGGTTTTTTTGTTGTTGTTCTTCAGTGTTATTTTTAGATGAGGTCTCACTCTATCACCTAAACTGGAGTGCAGTGGTGTGATCTCAGCTCACTGCAGCCTCAACTTCCTGGGCTCAAGCGATTCTCCCACCTCAGCATCCTGAGTAGCTGGGACTACAGGTGAAGGCCACCACACCAGGCTACGTTGCTCAGGCTGGTCTCTAACTTCGGAGCTCATCCAATCTGCCCACCTCTGCCTCCCAAAGTGCTGGGATTACAGTGTGAGCCACTATGCCCAGCATGTGATATAAGTTGCAAATTCTGAGCATTCAAGAGGAACTGTCAATTACTACTGTACCAAATATATATATATACATATTCATTACACTTTTGACTATTCAAATAATTGACAAGCGTATGAAGAACCCCTTTCCCATAGCCTGCCAGCCCATCTCACTGGGGCTGCAAGACTAAACAATTCTAACAGCTTAATGCGCCTTAGTCTTAGCAGGAAGGCTATTGACCATTTAACTGATTAGTTGATTCAATCATTTATTTACATATTTATTTTTTATCAATCAGATGTTTACTCCACATCTACTATGTTCATCCAGTGTATAAACAGTGAGAGGTAAGGTTAATAGAAAGTCTGTCTTCTTGCTTTAAAGAACTTAGCTAAGTAGGGAAGATACAGTCAAGATAATTTATATACAAGTATCAGGAAATTCAAAAGTCAGAGGAATTATTTCAGTGGGAATTAAAACAAATTTACACACATAAAATTGATATTGTAATGATCTCTACAATGATTACAAAGGAAAAAATTCCATATTATTGAAGAGTGTTAATTTGTTTCTGATTTTTTGCAGAGTGAACAAAGTGAACTTGATATTTTTATAGAAGAATATGAGTACAGTCTCTTGTTAGCAGAGTTTTGCTAGTATAGAACTCATATAACTTGCATATATCCCAAAGATATCTCTGGAAAGGAAATTTTTTCTAGGTGTCTTTTAAGGTTCTTTCCAGTCTTAATATTTTGCATACTACATTGTTAAATAATTTCATATTCAAATTTTCAAAGCTTAGAAGAAATTTCTCATTGGATAATAAGTGTATATTTTTACATGTTAACATTATGGATTATTCAGTCTTCAGAAGCCTTTTCAACCCTTGACTCTTGCCTAATGCTTTGTATGAGTAAATACCAATTATTTAAATGTATTATTAGTACTTGCATTATAAGTCTTAATTTTGTGTCTTGGAAGTAGGGAAGTAGAATGTGTGGGAAAATAAATGTTAAAAATAAGAGTTATTTCTTTGGCCTTAGTGCTAGACAAAATTTTTACATGAGCCAAGTTTCTACTACAGTCTTTGCAATGTCCACTTCTTCATCTCTCCCTTTCCTAGTGTTAGAGTTACATGTGTCCTTATACTATCTTGGCCTGGTTGTGGCTCCATAATAATCATACTAGACATTTTCTTTTTTCCCTCAGTATCAAGATTATTTTCTTCTTTTCTTTTCTTTCTTTCTTTCTTTCTTTTTTTTTTTTTTTTTTGAGACAGAATCTCACTCTCTTGCCAGGCTGGAGTGCAGTGGCATGATTTTGGCTTAAAGGAGCCTCTGTCTCCCAGACTCAAGTGATTCTCCTGCCTCAGCCTCCTAAGTAGCTGGGACTACAGGCATGCACCACCACATCCAGCTAATTTTTATATTTTTAGTAGAAACAAGGTTTCACCATGTTGGCCAGGATAGTCTCAATCTCTTGACCTTGTGATACACCTGCCTCGGCCTCTCAAAGTGCTGGGATTACAGGCGTGAGCCATCGCGCCCTGCTATGACATTTTCTTAATCTTGGTTATGTCTGTTGAGTAGCTGAAGGTTGTGATTTAACTAATTCACACAGAGAGGTGAACAAATGACCATTTTCTAGCTTTCTTTGATGTGTTTGGATTTCGATGATATTGTTAATTCAAACAAATTTCTAAATGGTGAAATTTCAGATAACTGACACATAAAAGTGTTGGGGCTGTGAGATTCATTTTTGTATTTGACCAGTTTGTCAAAACTAAGTCAATGAATAGTGTGTAATTAGGTTAGAAGGAAAATAAGGAAGATTTATGGCTTTCACAGGGAAATGCCGTGGACTAAATTGTGTCCTGTGACCCCCAAATTTACTTATTGAAGCTCTAACCCGCAATGGGATAACATTTGAAGAGGGTGATCTTTGGAAGATAGTTTAGATGAGATCTTGAAGGTAAGGGCTTCATGATGGGATTAGGACCATTATAAAATGACCTCAGAGAACTGGCTTCCTCTCTGCCATGTGAAGACAGCAAAAAGGTGGCCTTCTTCAAGCCAGGAAGAGAGCTTTCACCAGAACCATACCATGCAGGCACCCTGATCTCAGCCTTCAGGCCACCCAGTCTGTGGTATTTTGTTATGGTAACCCCAGCCAAAGAAGACATATGTTCATCCAACTTGGTATGTTGGAGGAAGAGCAGCTAAAGGGTGCATGTTAGTTGGAATTTCTTGGAGACATTGAAAATAGATGTCCATTAGGTAGTTGTGTATATCCAGCCATACCTCAGCTGGGAGGTGTGGACAGGTAGAGAGAATTAGGTCTCTTCAGTAATAGATGACTTTATGGGAAGTGATGAAATCACCTTGGGGAATGAGAAGGGAGCTGATGACAACCCATGAAGAAACCCCACTTAGGAGCAAACATGAAAAGAGTCATCCAAGAAGTGGGAGAGTCAGCATGTGGAGAGTAGGTGTTTGTTTACTGACCTCCAGCCAAAAATGGAGCCCAACTAATCTTTCCACAAGTGCTTTCAGAAGTACTTTGCACTCTCAACTGCTTTGAGTTTACCGATGTCATTGTTAAAACACACTGGCAAATTACTGTGACAGAGTTTATGAAATGTTTTCAGTAACCAAATAATAAATCATTTACTTAGTTTGCTTTTTGACTCCGTGATTTGATGAAAATGTGTTGTTAACAATATCAGTCTTTCTTAAGTTTTAAAAGATCATGATGCATTTCCTAAACTTTATGTTTGTAAAATGCTTTACAGCCTGTTTCATTGTTCAGCAAGAACCGAGGCAAGTGGCTGTTATAAAACTTCTATTGAATACACTGGGAAGCTGCAGATTGATTCATGATTCAATAACAGAGCACTGCATCCCAAATTATATCTTCAGTCCACTGCTTTTCTGATTTTGACACATTCATGCTTCAAGTGAATATTTATTGTTTAGAAAGGAAAATAAGTGCATAGTAAATATAATTAATACTAATCATTTTTATCTTAAAGATGAAAAAGAGATTGCATTTATATTCTACCCTGGGGGATAAAGTGAGCCTGGGAGAAAAGTCAGTTTGAATCAACCATAAAAGATACCTGAGGAGGTAGGGAATCAGTCAAGATGTGACTGGTTTGAGTCTCCAGTGGATTCAGTATCAGGGATTATGGCAAAGAGTGTAGGTTGGTAGGTTCGTGGTTTAGAACTGGACCTTAAAATGTGTCCAGGGCCCAGGCTACAAATAACAACTAGCTTGAATTCAAGAAAGTATTAACATTTTTATTCTGCATCTTTTTCACTTAGATAGGACCCTGTTTTTGAAAAGAGTGACAGTTTTTACGTTAGACTCTCCAAATTTAGTTATAGCTGGCTTTATAGCATTTTATCTGTAAATAAGTCTTTCTCAGGTGAGTTTTAATTTCGGAGGGCACTAATGTTAATTTCACCTTGGATTATATTTATACATCTGCCTACATTGTCTGTTGGGTTGGGAGCTCTGTAATAGTGGGACTATATCTTCTGCGTTTTGCATCTCCAGTGGGAAGATCATTCGCTATTTGTTAATCATTAAGTAATCAACAGTGCAATTTGGCTATCACCTAACTGGTAGATTCTAGTACCCCCAGGCTGCTTATGTAACTTTTGCATCAAAGTTTGCATTATACCTTTGAGACCATGTTATGGTCCATGTTAGCTCCTCCTTCAAAATCCCAGTGAAGTCATAAAGTAGGCATACTGTTTGAAGGAGGAGGAAGGGTGAGAATAACAAGTACCCTCTAAGCAGTAGATGAGTCAAATCAAAGTATGTTTCACATTTCATTGTGGATTACTTAGGTCTACACAGGTTAGCATCTGAGGAAACCACATTTCACTTGATGAATATCCTTTTGGTTTGTGTGTCTTCATGGCAAGATGCTGGTCTCAGGTGGAAACTTGGGGAGAGTAAAATAATCATCATTTGTAAGTTGAAGCCTGAAGCTCTGTACTAAAGACTGTTTTCTAGAAAATTTCAAACTGACCCCAGAACGTAGGTTAATTGTTACCTCTAATATGGAAACTGCCTACTCTGAAGAGTTGTTCTTTGTCATTATTTTAAAATCTAAGAATTGAAGTTTGAAGAGTGCATAAGGTATGGGTATACATTTTCTTTAATTATGAAATGGATAGAGTTGATGCTATAGAAGAACATTGTAACCTGATTGTTACTGACCATTGAGTTAAGTGAATCGCTGGGATATTCGAATGTAATAAAATGAAAGTTCTAGATAGATCTCAAAGAGCAAGAAATGCACAATTTATTTAAAAAGCTTATAACTTTCCATTTCCATTTTGCATAAATGTGATTTTTGTTTTGCTTAAGCTGTATTTAGTCCATGTAAAGTTCTAACTAATCTTTAATCCACTTGGGTTCTAGGTGTTAAAAATAGACCAACAAAGCATCATGTTTTAGATGGCTCATGTGAAGGCTTTAAGGACCTCATCCAACCTCATGGGGAATCAAAGAAAAGCGGGAGAGGCAAAAAGGTCAGTGTGTGAAAATATTATTTTAAACTTTCAAATGCTGATACATCATAATGTTCTTCTTTGGGTCAATGAAACATAAACTAGTCTATCTGACTTATCTTTTATTTTTAAAAATTGATTATGGGTAAATGCTGGAGAACTCTGAATATGAAACTGCGAGTGTTGGTTTCATTCCAGACAAAGAATTACTATTGATAGACCAAGCTTTCTCATATCACTCTGCTAATGCATTTCTTGTAAAAATGCCTGTTGCTTCTCTCAAGCAGAGAATGTTGGCTGTGCCAGTGTTTCTTGCCATTTTATAATCTGAATAAATATTTACTAGGTAGGAGGTGAAAAAATCCAAACATTCATTCACTTGTAAACTAACCAAGGTTTGACCTCAAGCCATCAGAGTGCAAGGTTTATATACTAACACTCAGGCACACCCATTCCTTTGTGGTTTTGGCTTTAAAACCTTGCTCTTTCTCTAAAAAACTTTTCTTATCCTCTTGCATGAGTATATGAGGAGGATTTTAAATTTTTTGATTATTCAATATCTACTTGCATTGCTTAAATTTAAAATTAGCCATTCTATATAACCTTGTGCCTGGTTTTTATGAGGCCAAGGATGTACAATGTAGTGAAATCTAAATTCAAAATGGTAGGGAAAAACCCTACCAATTAACAAGCAGCACATGAGAAGAATGACAGAGCAGACAGGTCTGCATGGGGCTTCTAGGTCCTGATACTTGGGCTGGAACAGAGGGGCGGCTGCACTTGACCTGTGGAGGAGAAACCTGAGTCCTTTGCTGCTTACCTTGGCAATGGTTAAAAGACGTTTAAAATTATTCAGATTTCATGAAAGCTGGCAGTAACTTGTAGAAATGCACATTTCTTTACTGGTGCTTTCTGGTTTGTCTTAGAAAAAAAGTGGAGCAAAATAATGGAAAGGAATCCTATTTCAGGTAGAGCAACAGATGTGTAGAGAGACTGTCAGGTCCCGTAACATATCTGTAACTTGGCAACACCAAGGCACCTGCTCTGCAATAGCATTACCCACCCTGGCTCCACTGCAGCCTGTAAGACCTGCCCAGCACGCTGTCTCCAGGGGCGGGGCCCTTCCTAGAATGCTGGGGACACCATGGCTGAGTCTGTGTTTTGCGTCCCTGTTTCTCAGTCTTTTTCCTAATTGCTGCGTGGCCATTTGACCCAGTTCCTTTGGAAAGAAAGAAAGAACCAGTTTCCTCTGCATCTAGTACTGTTCCTGCGCCTCTCCTGCCGATGCGTCCCACGGCAGGTGGTCCACAGCTCTGATTTGTGCCCTTCCACTTCACTGACACTTTACCCACTTTCTGCCCTCTGCTGATGTCTGCCCAGGGAAGCAATGGTACCTCTCATCTCTATTGCCACTGTGCTTGGTACCATGTCTGGCAATTTTTTAAAAAAGTTCTCAGTAAATATTGATTGTTGAGTTGCTCGTTACTCACCATAAAAATGCTCTGTCATGTCTGATCAAAAGGCATGACATTCGACTTTCTCATTTACCCGCTATGGAAGTTACTATTTCAGACGTGTGATATTGCCGCCCTGTGCCTGGGATAGCCCCAGACTAAATGGGCTGGGTGTGTGGAAGCACTGGGTAAGGGACAGGCATCCTGGGCGGGAGTGTGACCCCTTCTTCCTTATGAGGCATCTCATTGTAAATGGTGCATGAATGGGAGATGAGTACCTGTTTGACCTTCTGGCATTCTTTAGATCAAATAGTAAGTGCTCTTTGAATACAAGGTGGTATTGTTGTCTTGAGTAATGACACAGGAGTGAGTGATTAGAGAGGGAGACAAAATACAAAATCATCAACCCACACCTCTGTTTCTGCTTTCAACTGCTGTGGTCAGGAACAAAATTGTTCTCATAAACTGAACTGCCTAACCTGCTCAAATGTAAGTCTTCTTTTAAAAATATCTCAAGCATATTAGTAAACTTTGCCCTCATAATGCAGAATGTTAGTTCTGAAAGGAATCTGCCACTTCTGGTTCTGCATGAAGAAGAATCACTCAAAGCAGGCTTTAAATGCAGATTTTCTGGGCCGGACATGGTGGCTCACGCTGTAATCCCAGCACTTTGGGAGGCTAAGGCGGATGGATCACTTGAAGTCAGGGGTTTGAGACCAGTCTAGCCAACATGGCGAAAACCTGTCTCTACAAAAAATACAAAAATTGACCAGGCCTGGTGGTGGGTGCCTGTAAATCCCAGCTGCTCGGGAGGCTGAGGTTGGGGAATCACCTGAACGCCAGAGGCAGAAGTTTGCAATGAGCCGAAATCACGCCATTGCACTCCAGCCTGGGACATAGAATGAGACTCTGTCTCAAAAATAAATAATAAATAAATAAGCGCAGATTCTCTGGCCCCACTTGAGACCCTCTGGGCCAGCAGCTCCCTAGTCCAGTACAGTGCCCATCCTTAACACGGAGGGGACGAACATCCAGAGAGGGTAAAGAATCCACCTTCCTTATCACATCTACAGAAACACTAACATTAGGATTTCTGGTTTTAAAAGTATACAATGGAATTGTGGAAGGATTGAGTTGGTGAATAAAAATTAGAAGTTTCTGACTTGCAGCTTATAAATATAATGTTAGTATCTCAATCATTCTCTTTTTTTCCCCATTAAATAGATTTTACCTTCTTATTTTGTTCCTTGTTAGATTTCAAGATAATCCGGAAGATAATCTGTGTTAAACTAAAATTTGGAACTTAACATGGCCATATCTTTTTTTTTTTTTTTGAGTCGAAGTCTGGATGTGTCACCCAGGCTAGAGTACAGTGATGCAATCTCAGCTCACTGCAACCTTTGCCTCTTGAGTTTAAGCAATTCTCTTTGCCTCAGCCTCCCAAGTAGCTGGGACTACAGTCATGTGCCACATATTTTTATGTATAAGGATATATGAAAGTATTAGATTTGATTAAGCACAAAATTGTTTCTATTTCCTAAAAAAAAAGATCTTGTAATTGAATATTAATTGTTGAAAAAATGAAAGTATATAGAAAATATCTTTCATCAGCTAATGACTGAAGCCAGTGCCTCTACTGGAATGGAGAAGGGTAAGGTCTGGAATATAGACCTGATATTTTTATATTTTCATGTGAGAGCTAGCCTTCATGTATTTCTGAGGTTAGGAAAATGATGTGACACTGAGACGTGTCTTGTGGCCCTAATGACTTCATTTGCTTTTGAATTTTAAGTTTGAAGTAGCACTTGAAGGTAATGTCCTATCTGGGTAGCCCTGCAGATGGGACTGTCAGTCAACGAGAGCTGTCAATCCTGAGTCCCGAGGAATGGGAATGTGCAGGGTGGACGGTATAAAGGTGAGAAAGGTAGTGAAGTCTGGAGCCTGCGCAAAAAGCACCACGGCCTTGGTGTGGACCGGGGGCAGATGCGGAACCTGCCGGAAGAGAGATTCTGATGTCGGCCGTGGCAACAGGCTCTGGGCTTAGACAGTTCTCATCTTTGTGATGGTTGTACCAGAGTACTGTGTCTGTTCTTCGTCTACCTGAGAGTCACAGGCCTTCCTGTCTTTGATCTGTTCTGGAGACTTCACTATTATTTCTCCTGCCTGTTTTCTCACGCCTCCATTGCTAAGAATGCAATCCTGTGTATTATCCTTTGCTTCTCCAGCCCATGTCTCATGATTTCCCTCTATTTCTTTCCTCTTGTATCTCCTCATTTCATTCTGGATCTCTTCTACTGATTTCCTTTCCATTTCACCTTTGACTCTTTTTAAGTCTATTCTGATGCTAAATCCACATACTAAGTTTTAACATGTATTATTTTTCAGTCCCTGTTATTTCATTTTATTTTTTAAATTATCTTTTGTAGAGTTGAGGTCTTCCCATGTTGGCCAGGCTGATCTCAAACCCCTGGGCTCAAGCAGTCTTCCCACCTTGGCCTCCCAGAGTGCTGGGATTACAGGCAGGAGGCTTCACACCCTCTGTTTGATTTTTAAAAACCATTTCCAGCTCTCTGCCAAAATTATTAATCCTGTCTTTTATTTATTTGTACATATTAAGCAAATTTGTTTGGAAATAACTCCCTTTACAGGCTCCCCTTAATTTCTGTTTTTCTTGCCTGCTGTTTTCAGTCATATGTTCCGTATCTAATATGCGTGGTTAGTTTGTCTGTATCTTCCTATCAGAGACTGAGATGATTTAGAGCTGGGCTTCTGTCTCTATGAGGCTGACTGTCCCCAGGGAGTGCGGACTTCTGACGCTGGCTCACCTCTTCTTCCATGGGTTTCTTCTTTCTTGACTCGCTGACTTAGTAGCTGGGCAGTAACTGCAAATAGCTGCAGCTTGTTTGTTTGTTTGCATCTTGTCCAGCTTTTCTGAGGGATTGCAGTGAGAGGCAATTTCAAACTACTTATTCCGCCATTCCTGGAGCTGATGGGTGAGTTTTAATGGACACTTAAGAAAACTTTTCTAAATAGAGTTTTGGTGTGAATCCTTCTCTGAGAAGAGAGCAGGAAGAGGCCAAGTCAAAGAAACTATTTTGAAGATGAATATGTAGGTCATTGTTTGCAAAAGACACACTAAACACCTGTAATGACATCAACTCAGTTTCTCTTAAAGAGTGAAAAAAAAAAAATATGATTCCATGAAGAATTATAGAATCTCAGAGCTATAACTACCATTAGAGATTATTTTGGTTTAATACCCATTTTTATTGGCAAAAGTCACTCTATAAATCAGTAAGAAAAAGAGTTTGCTTTTTTAAGACTTATTTTAAATATGCATGTTTAAAATTTGTTGAGACTTTTTTTTTTTTTTTTTTGGAGACAGAGTCTTGCTCTGTTGTCCAGGCTGGAGTGCAGTGGCCCAGTCTTGGCACTGCAACTTCTGCTGCCCTGGGTTCAAGTGATTTTCATGTCAGCCTCCCAAGTAGCTGGGATTATTGGTGCACACTACCACACCTGACTAATTTTCCTATTTTAAATTTTTTTTTTTTTTTTAAGTGAGGACAGGGTTTTGCCTTGTTGACCAGGCTGGTTTTAAACTCCTGACCTCAAGTGACCTGCCTTCCTCGGCCTCCCAAAGTGCTGGCATTATAGGTGTGGGCAGCCGTGTCTGGCCTGTTGAGACTTTATTTCGAAGATCCAGTTTAGCAATTTTATTACCTCTGTAATCTTAGCTTGCAGCATGTAGGTCATTGACATTGATAGTTATACATCTTTTTGGAGGGAAAAAGTATAAACTGATGAATTCTGACCTGTTTTCTTTGTTACTTGTTGAATATCATCAGACATAGAACCCAAAGAAGCTATATATAGATACCAGCACTCTGGTAGAAATACATGAATGTGATATTTTTAATCTCCAGGGTATTTGGTTTATTCTACTTCTGGATTTTGTTGTTCAAAATATTGATGATGATCCTCAGCAAAATTTTTAATGTGAGTCATCAGCAGGATAGCTTTTTTTAAGGGCTAAGTTTTACAATCTCATTTTGGAACCACCTCTGCCAGTCCAGCTTGTTGCATGAGAAGGCAAGCTGCGGGTCAGAGCACAGAAATGTTTACAAAGGCTTTCCTAATCCTGGAGGCCTGGAGAGATATGAAGGAACAAATAGAGCATACTTATTTTGATAGTGGTTTAAAAAAATTAAAGAATTACACACCAGATAGAATGCTTAAATTCCTAAAAGTTTTCCAATACAGTGCAAAACAAGTAATAGCTTGCATATGCTCTGATAGTTGCTTGTTCTTACATTTTTGCCAGAATATGAGCCCATAAGGACATAGGCTGTATCCTGTTCATCTCTTAATACTCAGAAGGATATAGCATCATAAACAAAATAAGTGCTCAGTAAGTATTTTCCGAATAAATAAGAGATGCATTAATTTCCCTTTTACTTTTTGAGTGAACATGCTTAAAACATTTCCGGTGCTCCTAACCATCACTCAGTCATGACAGAATCATTGTCATGTACTCCATTTGTTTTTGAATATTCTTCCTAAACTTGAGAGACAGTCTAGTATTAGTAAAGGATGGATTCTCATATCCAAGGTTGTGCATTGCAGTGCATTGTTGCTAAAGCATTGCCCCAGAGACAGATGCCTGGGTTCAATCCCAGCTCTGCTACTTACTTGCTCTGTGGGTTCCATGGTGTTGAACAAATTACTTAACATCTGTGCCTCGACTTCCTTGTGTATAAAACAGGGATAATATTAATAATAGTACCAGTCTTCTCAAAATGGTTGTGCTAATTAATTGAGTTGAAATATGCCAAGAGTTTAAGATTGTATCTGATATATAGAAGTGCTCAAAAAAATGTTAGCTGTTTTCTTCAGGACAAACTTGGGCAAGGGTCATGCCCACATATTGACTGTCCTTTGTTTTGCGGCTATAACTTGAAGTAGAGTAGGTCCCTCTCACCTGCCTCATCCTTTCCCACTCCCAGAGACTACCATGTGTCTTTAATGAAAATGACCCTAAAAATTCCAGGACAGCCCACACTGTGTCTCTCTTGGACTCACTGACCACAGGCATGCCAGGGCCAAAACAGAGTCTCTGGGCATGGGGTGGGGATAGGGATATAGCTTTTTCTGAAAGCTCCTCCAATGTTTTTGAGCTGATGGTCATCCTCCCATTGAGAACCTTTGTTACAGGGCGAGATGTAGGTCATTAGCGTGACATTGTGCTCTGTCATTTCACCCAGGAGACAGAAGACTGAGTTCTGCAGTCAGAAATGCCTGCTCAGGGGATCTGCTTCCTCAGAGTTTTCAAGAGACGCTTTCGTCATCTCCAGTATCGTTAGAACCTTCCTGAAAGAACCGAGATCTGTTAATAGACCTGTGTGAGTTGTGCATAGGGTACTCACAGCCAGCATTTACTGAGCATTGTGACGGCTTTTTAGGTTGAGTTGTCTATTTCTCAGTGACATGGAGGTGCTGAAAAGAAAGTATATTTCACAGTGCTCCAATCACGTCTTGATTGTGAAGGCAGTAGATTCGGAATTACAGCTCATTTGGGTCTGGCTTTCCCAGAGGAGAAGGCTTGCAGTGGAAAAAAGATAAAAAGATCCCAGTGGTGGGAATAAAAAGGGTACTAGTTGCCCAGAGGGTGGGAAAGGTCTAGCTCAGAGGCAATGTGGCCAGGCCAGCTAGAGGCAGGAGGAAAAAGAGCTGAGGGACACAGATGCCTTCCTGAGCAAGGAAAATAGGATACTTGAGCCACTTTTTCACATAAAATGGATTATTTTCCTGCTGTTTCCTGTCTTTCAAGTAAAAGGTCCTGGAATGAGTACTTCACTGCTGTCATGGAGACCCTATTTTATGAATGCTGCTTTACAATTTGCAGTAATGCCAGGCCTTTGGCTGTTTTCCATTAGACAGTACACTTGGCTGGAAGCATACACTCTTATAGCTTTGATTTTAAATTTAAGTTTCAAGTTGAAAGAGCAGTGACTCATCCAAAGGACAGGTGATATTTATTTTTTTTTCTTGAAAATGCAGCATGAGTATGTTGTTATCACTCGTTTAGGGGAATTGCCACACTTCCTCGAGGATGACACCCTTTGTAAATATCCATGTAAATCATTTCCATTGTTCAGACCCGGTGTGAGCAAAGATAGGGCCTTTAGTGCCAACCACCCGACCGGCGGCGAGCTCTCTAAGATCGAGGTGCCCTTGCTTCCTAACAGCTGTTTCAGTGATCTGTAATTGCTTTGATAAATCACTTTTGGCAGAGTGTACCGAGAGCTGGCAGTGGTGGGGAGGTGTTCGTTGTAACAGGTGTGGGGTCCGTCAGCAGATGTTGCTTGATGAAGCCATTTAAAAACCAGCTGCCTCTTGATGGCCTCACAGTTGCTTTCAGCCCCGATTAGCATGTTGTTTTTCTCTTGTTATGTATGAGAGAAAATATTTCCACAGAAAACATTAAATAGGATCTTCAAAGAACTCCATCTTTTTAAAAACGTAGTTTTTTTGGTTCAATAACTGATTTTGCATACATTGGAAATGTGTGGTTCAGAAACTGCCAAGTGTGCTTTGGACTGGACGTGGTAGAAATGAGGACCAGACAGGCGGATCTCCTGTGCCTCAGTCGTCATCTTAGGCCACATAAAGGTAGAGGCCACGGACAGAGGACATTCCTCTCTGGGAGATCACAGGCACTGAGAGAAGAGCTGGCCAAATAAATCCATTTAACATCTGCTGCTTTGGCTGAGTGTGGTGGCTCGTGCCTGTAATCCCAGGACTTTGGGAGGCTGAGGAGGGCAGATCACCTGAGGTCAGGAGTTCGAGGCCAGTCTGGCCAACATGGAGAAACTCCATCTCTACTAAAAATATCAAAAATTAGCCAGGTGTGGTAGTGCACACCGTAGTCCCAGCTACTTGGGAGGCTGTGGCAGGAGGATCACTTGAACTCAAGAGGCAGAGGTTTCAGTGAGCCGAGATTTTGCCACTGCACACCAGCCTGGGCAACAGAGCGAGACTCCATCGCAAAGAAAAAAAAAAGATCTGCTGGGGGGCATTCTGTGCGCTGGGCAAAGACTTGTACAGGCCCGATTTAAATAGTGACAGCTGCTAGCTTCTAAGGTATAGCTTACTATATACACCATTTAAGGGGAGTCAGCTTAATGATAGTAAACCGTGCTAAATTGGCCTAGAAATATCAAATTAATCTGTTTGAGATTTGCAGAAAATCAAACAAAATAACTTGCTGAAGTAGCAAATGTGAATCTTTATTTTTATTTAAAAGGATCTTTATTTTAAAAGGGAGTAGAGGGACTGTAGTAGTAAAAGGTGCTCTGCACGGTAACTCACTGGTATGAGTCCCGTTCCCTTAGGGAGCGGCCACTTCCCGAGGAGCCGTTCACGCAGAAGTGACCTTGCCACTGTGCTGCTCCCTCCGCCCCGTGTCCACCCAGTCCTCGGACGCCTGGTCTCAGCACATCACAGGGATTCTCTTCCTCTTACCAGTAATTAGTTTGAGACTGTCACTCACTTCTGTCCAGCAAGATGTGAAGGGAAGTCTTCCTGGGAGGTTTCTGGAAAGTGTTCTCTCAGTCGTGATAGCCCTGGGAAGAAATGCTCCCCTGGTCCTCTGAGCTTTGTTGTGGCTGGACACATCTCCTGGAACTGCGACAGCCAGAGGAGGAAGCCAAGAGTGGGAATCAAAGAAAAGGAGGGCGGAGGGCTGGGGAGGCTGCAAACCTTACGGCTTATTTCCATTGACCTCAGAGACGTGTGTTAGTAAGGGACAAGTGGCTTCATTTGTTATGCTCCTCAGACACGGAGTGAGGTATACACCCAGAAGTGCATAGCTGTGTGCTTTTGTCCTGAAGGCTGGAATTTACTTTAAAGTGAGTGGTTTTCCCAGGAAGGTGTTATGTCCGTTCTCTTGATGAACAATTATTGCCTCCCCATTTTTATTTATTCATTCATTCATTCGATACGAAGTCTCACTCTGTTGCCCAAGCTGGAGTGCAATGACACAATCTCAGCTCACTGCAACCTCTGCCTCTGAGGTTCAAGGGGTTTCCTGAGTAGCTGGGACGACAGACCTTTGCCACCATACCCGACTAATTTTTGTATTTTTAGTAGAGATACGGTTTCACCATGTTGGCCAGGTTGGTCTTGGACTCCTGACCTCAAGTGATCCGCCCACCTTGGCCTCCCAAATTGCTGGGATTACAGGTTTGAGCCACCGCACCTAGCCCCCAGTTATATTTATTACTTTGCCTTTCCTTAAGTCTTTAACTCCTCACATTTTTTTAAAAAGTTATTGCTTTCCAAATAATATTTAGATATATAAATTATTTGATAGTAATCCAGGGAAATTTTGATTTTTTTTTTAAGGGGAATAAGCACATGATTATTCAGAAGGGGTTAAATAGAAGAATGACAAAAACTGCAATTCAAAATTAATGAGGCATTATACTAGGATTTGTTACAAAATAAATTATGAGGCATTTAAAATAGATGTTTGGCATATCCTTTTGTGGTTTTTGGATATGCCTTAAGATTCAGTTCACACATCAATAGTGAGTCTCTATAAGAAAACAATATAATATTCAGGAACTGTCAAACCGCAGCAGCTGGTGTGAAGCTCTTCTCATTCTGGTCTCCTTTATCAGTGATTTTCAACTTTGGAAAGTTTTTTTTGAAGTTGTGTTATTTTTCTGCAGAAGTATCTTCTGCTTTTCATTTTGAAGTTGCTATTTATTTATAATCTAGTTCTCATAATTAAAAGTAGTACTAAAACCTTATTCCAGAATTTAGAGGTCGTATCTTTTATCCTTTGTTTGTTTTTGGTGTTGTTCTGTCACTTTACTTCTTCAGGTGAAGTTTTAACAAAAATGAAGGACCATGGACAGGAAAGTGGGAATCAGAAGCAGTTTACAGGGTTGAAATTGTGGTATAATTCTTTTGTGTGTGTGTGTTTAAAGACAGGGTCTTGCTCTGTTTCCCAGGCTGCAGTGCTGTGGTGAGATCATAGTTCACTGCAGCCTTGATCTCTTGGGCTCAAGTGATCCTCCAACCTTAGCCTCACAAGTGGCTGAGACTCCAGGCAGGTGCCACCACACTCAGCTAATTTTTGTTTGTTTGTTTTAGAGATGGGATTCTGCTGTGTTGCCAAGGCTGGCCTTGAACTCTTTGCCTCAAACCATCCACCCACCTGGGTCTCCCAAAGTGCTGGGATTACAGGCATGAACCACCATGCCTGGCTCATAGTGTAATCCTTGAGGAGTTGGAAGGTAGAGGGGTATGGGTGTCTCTTTCTCAAAATAGTAGCACTAGCCAGGAAATCCATAAATTTGCGTATCTTCCCTCAAGTTTAGCCCATTTGCTTTGGAGAGTTTGGGGTTATACTTAGAGTGGGTGGTCTAAGGAGTTTCTGCCCTACACCTGTGCTTAAGCAATTTGAGCACATGGCTTTCTCAGTTCACCACCAAGGATCCAGAGCTCAGAGGCTGTCTTCCCTCTGTGGTTAAGAGTGTCTCTCGCCTGCACCTCATGGTTTCGGGCTCTGTGGCTCCTCTCCTTTTGCTACTGCCTCTTATTCTGGGTGGGTTGGAATTCTCTACGCCCCTTTGTTTGGGGAAGGGGGATACTTGGATGCTCCCGGGTGTCACCTGTGTGTGCACCCATGCTGTCCTCCCATGTGCCGTGTCCTGCAAGCATGGCCGGCCCCCTTCTCCCACACATGCAGACGCCAGGCTCGTTCTTTCTCTCCCTGCCCCGGCCCCTCTTCCTGGAGAGGAGAAAGGATGATGTGAGAATAAGATCTGACATTGGGGCTCTTCAGCGACTTCCACAAGGACCAAGAAGCTGGTTGTGTGTGCAGACACAGTGGGAACTTTAGGGGTAGATCCGAGTTCGCTAAATGAAACATCTTGAATTGAGGTGACGTGGATGTATTGTTTGAACACTTTAGACATTAATGATGAGCTACTTGGATATACATTTTCTCTATGTTTGTTTTTTGGCTATGAGAATTAGAAAAATATTTATCCAAGATAGATTGAAAACTGTTATTGATGCTCTATGGGTCACTGTTATTGTATTATTAGAGACTGTTTAGAAAAGATATTATAGTTTTTAGAATAAGCAACCTGAATATTAAACGTCTCTGAATTTGAATAAAAAACAGTCCACATAAGGGAAAAAATATAAAAGGGAGGACGATGAAGTTATGAAACTGTTACTATAAGAAAGTTAAAGGCTGAGCACAATGGCTCATGCTTGTAATCCCAGCAATTTGGGAAGCTGAGGCAGAAGGATTGCTTGAGGCCAGGAGTTCAAGACCAGCTTGGGCGAGGAGGTTGCAGTGAGCTGAGATCGGGCCACTGTACTCCAACCTGGACAACAAGAGTGAAATTCCATCTCAAATAACAATAATAATAATAATAATAATAATAATAATAAAATTAGCTGGGCATGATGGTGGCCACCTGTAGTCTCACTTACTGGAGAGGCTGATGGGGAGGACCACTTGAGCCCAGGAAGTCAAGGCTGCACTGAGCCATGCTTGTGCCACTGCACTCTAGCCTGGGCCAGAGTGAGACCTGTTTCAAAAATAAAAAAAACAAACAAAAAAGAGAGTTAAAGATTTTAGCCTCAATTACCTACATTGAACCCATCTTTGGAGCAATGTATGAAATTAAAAATGGGGGATATCAACAACATTATTCTATTTAATGTCATAGCTTATTATATTTAATAAACTACTTATTTAAAAGATCTGGGGCCTCTGAGGTCCACAGACTGAGTCTTCCTGAAGGTGCTTTACATGATGTAGCTGCCAGGGATCCAGGTGATATAATATCCTCAGGACAGGATTTGAAGACATTTGTCCAGAATTTATCTTTTGTCATATTGGATTTAATTTTTAAAAGTTTCCTCTATACTCAAAATTTACGTAAATGTATGATTCTGATAGTACATAGGTGGGCTTATAACAGTCATGAACAAGATTAATAATCTTTGTGAATATGTGGATTATCGCCTTATTTTACTTAGTCTTAAGGAAAATTAATTTCACTGTTTACCAAAGAACTGATACCTAAACCCAGAAGATTTCAAAGAATTTTTTTTAATGTTTCTATTTATTACTAACAAAGCGAGTATATCTGTTTAACTTGACCTACCTTTGATATTACTAAAACAAAATTTGCTCGGCTGTTTCCCAAATAATCATCCATTCAGTACTCTTTTGTTTCTCTCTCCCCACTCCTCCATCTCTACTCCATTAGAACTTTCATAAAATTCTTTTGTGTAAATACAATGTTTCATGTTTGTTACTGTTTCTCACTGGTCATTGGATTATTCCATGTGACCACCTTTTTCACATTTGCTCTGATTGCCCTTGGATGCTACCTAACTGTGTGCTTTTCCTATTAAGGAACAGAATCCTACATGTTTTTTTCCTCATTGAATACCAATGTTAAAAACAGAAAAGTGTTGTTTTTCTTCTAGTAGGCATTCTGTAGTAGATAATTTGAGATGAGTCCAGAAGAATGGAAGAGTAATATTTCCTATTAATATATTGCTAATCATAAGATAAAG
>PVKP010018569.1:0-44055 GCA_004027715.1 Plecturocebus donacophilus | reverse complement strand
ACTTATGTTGTCAGAATCACTCTGGCTGCTGTGCTGAGATGACTCAGGAAGCCAGGAGGGAGCAGGAGCACCGCCCAGCCGAGCCCCACACTCACGCTGCCATAGGCACCCCGCTCCTCCACCCTCCCTGCCCTGGTCCCGGCGGATGCTCTCATCTCATGCTAGGACTTTCAGCAGCAGTCTCTGAGCTGATTTTCCTTTCTTGGCATCCCCAAACCTCTTCTCCATCTAATCTCCCTCCAGGGCTGTGTTCCGAAATCACCTCATACATCGAAGCACCTTCCAAATTCGAGATCCTTCAAAGGTTCCCAGTGTCTTCCAAATCAAGCCTCTGACTGATTTTCACCTGCTATCATCATCTTCCCCCTTTGAGGACAGCCTCAGTCCCCACTGTCCCTGCACAAGCCTTTTCCTCGGTCTGAATGGCCCCGTCTGGCCCCACTGTCACCCTATGGAAGTGCTCAGTTTCACCCTGTAAGTCTTGATCGCGTTCTCCAGACCATGCCATCCCCATTAGAAGACTCTCCCTTCTGGACATTCCCGCAATCTAAACCCACCTCCTCCTGGATGGTCCCAGACCATCTCGGCTCAATACCACAGTTAACTGCTCCTATTAGTGACACCTTGCTCTCCCACGCCAGGCCTCGCATACCTCAGCTCATTTCACACAGGAGGATGCCCAGGCTCAGAGGAAGCAACTTGTCCAAGTTTGCCCAGCTTATCTGGGAGGGGAGGAAGCTCTTTTCACCACACCACACAGCTTCCAGAGGCTCATTCTCAGAACCTCAAGGGGTATCACCTGTGCCCCTCACCCTCCCCTTCCCAGAGATGGCCCTGGAGGCGCAGTTACTATTTCCCAAGCTTTCTGTGGCCTTCTGTGTCCTCCCTCTCAGGGCAGGGCTCATGGTGGACAATCAACACTGGCCAGTCTTCTCCTACAGGGTGGCAATGTGCTCTAACTCTATAAGGCAGAGGCTGTAATCTGGTGGTCCATGGGTCAGATAAGGCCTGCAGGAAAAGTATGGCCTATAGTTTTTTTAAAACTTCTTTTTTTTTTTTTCGAGACAGTGTCTTGTTCTGTTGCCCAGGCTGGAGTGCAGTGGCAAGATCACAGCTCACTGCAGCCTCAACCTCCTGGCTCAAGTGATCCTCCCACCTCAGTCTTGTGAGTAGCTGGGACAACAGGCACGTGCCACCATGCCCAGCTGACTTCGTTTATTTTGTAGAAAAAGAGGTCTCACTATGCTACCCAGGCTTGGCTTGAACTCCTAGAAACAAGTGATCTTCCTTCCTCAGCCTCCCAAAGTGCTGGGATTACAGGTATGAGTCACCAAACCCAACACTTTTTTTTTCTTTTTTTTCCAAGATGGGGTTTTGCTATGTTGACCAGGTTGGTCTTGAAGCCATAACCCATAAATCTAACAAGACATAACCCACAAATCTAGACTCTAATTCCAGGTATTGATAAAGTTATGGAGACAAAGCAAGGAAAAGGTCAGAGAGGGATGGGGGTAATAGGTCAGGTAAGATGGTCAGGGAAGGCCTCTGGGCGGAAGGCCTCTGGGCAGAAGGCATCGGAGCAGGGGCCTGCATGAAGTAAGAGTGAGCCACTCCAGGCAGAGGGAACAGCCACTGCAAAGTCTCCAAGACAGGATGATGCTGGCACTTGAGAAAACACCTGGGCGGCCACACAGCTGGAGTAGAGTGCAGGAAGAGGGGAGGTGATCCTCCCACCTCAGCCTCCCAAAGTGCTGGGATCACAGGCATGGGCCACCATGCCTGGCCTACACCCAGCCTTTTAAAACTTCTAAAATCAACTGCCAGTTGGTATGGCTTGAATTGTGTTTCCTAAAAAGATCTAAGTCCTAACCCATAACACCTGTGAATATGACTTTATCTGACAATACTTTGTCTTTGCAGATGGTCAGCTTAAGATGAGGTCCTAATCATCTTAAGGGTGGATCCTAATCCAATATGTCAGGTGTCCTCATAGAAAAGAGAAATGGGGATCTGGCGACACGCATGCCCATGGGGAAGACTCTGTGTGAAGATGAAGGCAGAGATCAGGTCAAGCTTCGACAAGCCAAGCAGCTGCAAAGATTGCCAGCAAACCACGGAGGCTGGGGAGAGGCTCGGGACAGATTCTCCCGCACAGCCTCAGAAAGAACACACCCTGCCGACAGTTGGGTCTGGAACTTCCAGCCTCCAGAACTGTGAGACGAGGGCAACTAATACTGTAGTATTAAAAATTTGGTAGTTTTCACATAAAAATCTGCACATCTGATTTCTCCTGAAGCCAAGGCAACTCTGAGTTTACATTCCTCCATGGTAATAATAGGCCAGAGCTAGGAAGCCAGCATCCTTGAGAGGGCCTGTCCCTCCAGGAAATGACCCCCCCACCGTCCCCGGGGCTGGGCCCCAGAGGCTGGGGCACTGTGGAGCCAGCCCCTTCTTCCTCCTCTTTGCGCTCATTCATCCTTGCCCGAAGCATCCTTTCCTCAAGCTACTATTTACCAAACACAGGCCCTGTGCTGAGCGCTCTTCGTGCATGATCTCACTAAACCCCCACATCAACGCTGTCATGTTGGTGCTATTATTACCCCACTTTGCAGACGAAACTCAGAGGCCCACGGAAATTAAGTAACTTGCTCAAGGCCACTCAGATAATAAGCTGCAGAGCTGGAGCTCAAACCCAAGGCCACCAACTGCAAAGCGCCTGATCTTAACAGTGTGTGGCAATGATTTGTCGGCAACCTCCCTCTCCCAAAGGACTAGGAGCTCCTGAGGGACAAGAGCCATGCCTAAGCTACCTCTGGCTCCCAGCTAGTGGCCGATGCACAGAGGGTTGGAGAGATGGATGGGCTGGGTGTCTGATGCAGGGGACTGGACCTCATCCCCGCCCCTCGGGCCCCTGGTGCCCACCCTGGTTGGTGCAGTTGGCGTGCGTCTCATCACTGTAGTCTCCGCAGTCATTGTCCCCGTCGCAGGTCCAGTGTTCGGGGATACAGCGCCCGCTGTTGCACTTGAACTGGGTGCTAGAGCAGGAGTGGCTGCAGCCGGCTTCGTCACTGTTGTCCCCACAGTCATTGTCTGCGGGGAGGGAAGAAGGGGAGAGGCAAAGAGGAAGTTGGTGGAGCAGTCTTCTCTGTGATCACAACTTGGGCCCCCAGCCCAGATCCCACCCTCAGCCCACCCCAACCCCCACACTGGGAAAATAACAAACAGAAAAGACACAGAAACTGCATAGACTGCAGCATGCACCATGGCCCATGTGGTGGGACAGAGGGAGGAGTGGCTGGGAAGGGGAGGAGGGGGAGCCTCCCGGAGGGCCCCTCGATGAAGCTCAGAAAGGCTGGAAGTAGGGGACAGGAAACATTCCTTTCCCCTTTCTGGTGGGTGTGGGAACAGGTCTGCTTGCTTCTGGGGGGAAGGCAAGGGTTTCTCTAGTTTTGGAGGGAGACAAGTAGGTGGGGTGCAGCTAAGGCCTCTCTAATGGGGTGGGACAGGCTTTACAGGCCTACCCTGAGCCTGGCACTGCTGGGTACTATGCTCTGGGTGCTTGGCTCACAGGGGTCCTGCCTGTGGCTGGCAAGGGTGGGAGCCACTTCTGGACTGAGCTCGCTGAGGCTGGCTGAAGGAAGCTCCTGCTTTCTTGGCCTTGGGTGGGTGCTGCTTGACTTGACCCTCACATTTACTGGACACGTGGTGGAGACTGCAGCTTGGATGATGTCCTGCCTCTTTCCAGCTGGATTTGTGTCTTTCTCCTCCTCTACACTTTGGCCTTCTTGTTGCCATCTCTCTGTCATCTCCTTTCCTCTGAGAGGCTCCCTATGCCCTCTCTGCTTCTTTCCCACCCACGGTTTGCTTCCTCCCTCTGCTTTCTGCTCTCCCTCCTCTCTGTTGCTTTTTCTTCATATCCTAGCAGCTCTGGAGTTGGGGGCCTGGAGAACCTGTAGGGGGCTGGGGCCAGCTGGGGTCTGGGTGATGGTGCATGTGCTTCTATGCACTGACCGGCAGGCTCAGGACAGGTCTTTTCGTCAGAGCCGTCCCCACAATCCTTCTCTGAAACACAGAAACCGCCGGGGCAACCATTGGCACAAGAGACACGGCAAAGGTGAGGGGCAACGTGGCCCTGACCCAACACAGCTGCTCACACGTCAGCTGGGACAGGAGCCACTGGGGCAGCACGTCACAACAACAGACACAACAGAGCCCTGAGACACCACACACGGTGTTCACCTGCCTGCACATTTACACGCACAATCACCCAGGTGGCTCGAGGCTGACATCACCTCGTCCATGGCTCACTGCCAGGTGGGCTCCCGAGCCTGAAGCCCAGAGCCCGAGGGGTGCACCAAGGACTCCAAGAGATAGGGGTTTGCAGGGAGAAAGGAGTCAAGCGCCAATTTCTCCTGGCTCTGCCTCTCTGGCCAGTCTCACTTGTCTCTCCCTGGCCCCCGAGCCCTGCCAGATGGTGGGCAGCTCAGGCCCTGCCTGGGGTAGGAACAGCACTAAAAGGCAAGGGGCAGGGTCTCCCTTCAGTCCATCGCAGCTCCCCCCTGGCATTTCTGACTTCTCCTCTTTTCTCCCAGGTAAGCCAGCAGGGATTCAGTGTCCTGGAGGGAGGCCCCACTGGATTCTGAAACCCTATGTCTTCCCTGCAGGACCTGGCTGTGGCCTCGAGCTGTCTTAGGAATCGGCAGGTGAAGGGAGCAAGCTCTTACCATTGTCACATCGCCAGTTGATGTTGATACATCTGCCATTGTTGCAGGTAAACTGAGTCAGAGGGAAGCAGGTGGGATAGGCTGTGAGGAAGAAAGAGTAGCTGAGTAGGGCCTTCAAGATGACACAGCATTACAGCCCTGAGCAAGTGAGTGCAGAGGCCCTGCCACAACCAGCGGCCTTTAGCCCAGTCAGGCAGGGTGGGGAAGGCCCCACAGGAGTACCCTGGCTGGAAACTCCACTCACTCATCCCCATGAGTCAGCAGACACAGGAACTGTGCCGAGTGCTTTTTCTGCAAGAGTTTGCTGAGACACAATGCTGTGATGATGGGGCTATTATCACCTCCATTTTGCAAAACTCACAGAAGCCACCGAGATTAACTTGTTCAAGGCCACCCAGGTACTGAGTCGTAGGTGTCTCCCGCACCCCCACCCAGCATGCTCTCAGGATGCCCCTCCCCCAGGCTCAGGCTGGCTCCCTCTGCCGTCCCTCTTACCACACGAGGCGGACTCGTCAGAGCGGTCCCCACAGTCATCATCCAGATCACACGTCCAGGAGATGGGAATGCAGCGGCCACTGGCACAGGAGAACTGGTTGGGGGGGCAGGTGCGTGCTGGGGGGCAGGGATGGGCGTGAGTACTTGTTATCCCGACCCTCTCTTCACTGCCTCTTCTTCCCTATTATTCTCTGCCTTTGGAGTCCCTTATTGCCAAGGTTCCAAAACCATTTCTCTTAAGAGAATTCAAAACCATCTCTGTGGTCTCACTGGGTGCCTTACCCTGTCTCTCAAGGGGTCCCTGGTATCCTCCCAGGAGGAGATCTGCCCTGACTTGCTCCTCCTCTCCAGTCTGGAGCTGTGCTCTGCCCCTGCAAGCTCAGCCCTCTCAGCTTCCCAGGCTGGGAAGGGGATAGCAGATCCCCCTCCTGCTCAGAGCTCCATCCCCTCTGCCCTAAGTTCTTTTCTTCCTTTATTTATTTTATTTTATTTTTAAGAGCCACGTCTTGCTCTGTTGTCTAGGCTGGAGTGCAGGGGCACGACCATAGCTCGCTGCAGCCTCAACCTCCCAGGCTCACTTGAGAGCCACCTTAGCCTCTCAAGTAGGTGGGGCTAGAGGTGCACGCCATCACGCCCGACCGATTTTTTATTTTTTGTAGAGATGGGGTCTCACTATGTTGGCCAGGCTGATCTGGAGCTCCTGGGCTCAAGTGATCCTCCCACCTCAGCCTCCCAAAACGCTGAGGTGATAGGCATGAGCCACCGAACCTGTTCCCTGGGTTCTTTTCTTTCTTTCCCAGCCCTAGCCCTCTCGTCTCCCCTGCATCCTTGACTGAGGGGAGCCTAGTGTGGTCTGAGCCCCATTCCACACCTGAACAAGTGGCGTTGGACTCGTCTTCACTGTTCCCACAGTCATTGTCCCCGTCGCAGAGCCAGCGGTTGGGGATGCACCGGTTGTTCTCACACTTGAATCGGTCTGAGGGGCAGGTGTGCTGATCTGGGGAGGGAACGAGTCAGGGGTCATGGAGAGGGTGGGCCCCTCCCCCAGCTTCCCGCCTGCCTCAAGACAGGCACCGCCAGAGCCGAGGTGCCCTGGGGGCCTGACGTCCACCAGGGCGGGGCAGGGAGGGTGACTCACGGCAGAGGGCCGGTGCCTCGTCGCTGTTGTCCAGGCAGTCGTTGTCTCCATCACACTTCCAGCGCTCTTGGATGCATCGGCTGTTGGCACAGGCAAACTCGCCCGGCTGGCACTGGGGTGGAGGCACGTAGGATGGGTTCGCTGTGGGCACCACAGGAGCGTGAGGGGGAGAGTCAGACCCAGGTCATGGGACAGGTGCTAAGCCCTCTGTACCATATTTGTTTGTTTTACTATTTCTTCATAATACAGAGTAATGTTTTCTAGTACATAATTCTTTATGAATAAATTATCTGGATGGAAACTGCAATTCTTTCCCAAGCAACAATAGTGATGTTTACTCTGCTTAATACATGCTGTACTTCAGTGTGGCCTGAGAATCAAATGGGGTCCAATGGAGCCCACAGCCCCCATACCTCTGTCCCCACCAAACAGGCTCTCCCTACTCCTTCCCTGCCTTCTACATGAACTGCCCCTGGAAGTCATCTCCAGAATCTCCAGGGCCCTGTCCCGGTCCCTGGACTTCTTTCACAGTTTCATCAACCCCACCAGCAAGAGTGAAGACAGGCACCAGAACAGCACAGGCTCCACCCCTTCTGTCCCCAGCACGTCCGCCTCACCACCACTGTCTGTCTTGGCCCATTAGCAGCTAAATCACTGCTTCCTTTGTCTGTGCTTTGGTAACCTCCACAAGCTCGGGCTCCTGTGTCAGCCCAGCCTCCAGACCTCACAGCCCTGAGCTTGCCTAGTTTGACACATCTCCCAGTCTCTGAAACTTCCCATGGCCCCAGGGTGGCAATTTCCCCTCCCGTATTCCATGGACCGTGGGCCTGGAGGTATGAGTCCTCCTTGCTCCTCACTGCTGGTCCCTGGGCTGTTCTTCCCCTTACACCATGCTTCCATACTAATCTCTACTTCTGGAAGGTTACCAGGCCATGTCATCCGTAAAGGTTTTAGCTCCTGGCTCACTGGCACTTTCTCCAAAATTACTCCTGGTTCAATTCTTGGTGACTTCAACTTCCATGTGGATGATCCTCCCATTGCCTTGGCCCCCCCACCCGTTCCTTAACCCCCATGCCAATGCCCTCACCTGACCCCAGCCACTCCCTCTCAGCTGCACACTATGGCTGCACCTATTTTCACTTCTGGGATTCTGTCGTAAGGAAACCATCCAGAATATGGGCAGGCATGATGATATGAGAAATAGCAGAGGCATGATTGAAAAATGGGCTCTGGGTCAAACTTCCTGGGTTTAAATCCTACTCTAACTTTGGTCCTCAGTTTCTTCATCTGTAAAATGGGGATAATAAAACCACCTTTCCCACCAGGATGTTTTTAGGGGTAAACAAATTACTGCAAGGGAAACCCCTACGACAGTGCTGAGCACATAGTCCATGCTCAGCAAACGTGGGTTGTGATTATATCAAAAAACTGGAAACAACCTAAACATCCAATAGTAGAGAAACGGTTGAGTAAATTACATGAAATTTACCAAATGAAATCTATTTTAGCCACTAAAAATGCTGCTTCCAAGCTGGGTGCAGTGGCTCACACCTGTAATCCCAGCACTTTGGGAGGCTGAGGTGGGCAGATCACCTGAGGTCAGGAGTTCGAGACCAGCCTGACCAACATAGAGAAACCCTGTCTCTACTAAAGATACAAAAATAGCTGGGCGTGGTGGTGCATGCCTGTAATCGCAGCTACTCAGGAGGCTGAGGCAGGAGAATCACTTGAATCCGGGAGGCAGAGGTTGCAGTGAGCCAAGATCGTGCCATCATGCTCCAGCCTGGGCAAAAAGAGCAAAACTCTGCTCAAAAAAAAAAAAAAATGCTGCTTCCATACTCATTACATGCTGTCAAGTGAAAAAAACAGGAAACAGAACAGTATGTGCAGCAGGACTCCATTTATGTGAAAGTAAATCATAGGGAAATGTCTGGGAGGTTGTTCCCCCAAACGGTAACAGTGGTTATCTACAGGTGGTGGAATTTGGGGTGATTTGGGCTTTCTACTTTATGTTTTTCTATACTGTTTACTTATTTCACTTTTTTGTTTTGTTTTTTGAGAAGATATCTTGCTCTGTTGCCCAGGCTGGAGTGCAGTGGTGCCATCTCGGCTCACTGCAACGTCTGCCTCCAGGTTCAAGCGATTCTCCTGCCTCAACCACCCTGAGTAGGTGGGACTACAGATGCATGCCACCATGCTTGGATAATTTTTGTATTTTTAGCAGAGACGAGACTTCACCATGTTGGCCAAGATGGTCTCGAACTCCCAACCTCAAGTAATTTGTCCCTCTTGGCCTCCCAAAGTGCTGGAATTACAGGAGTGAGCCACTGTGCCCAGTCTTACTTATTTGGTTTTACAATAGGCACAACCTACTTTTATAAAAAAACAAGGGTTGTTAAAATCATGCAATAATAACACAGAAAATTTTGTGATACTTGAACCAAAAAGGACAGAAAACGTTTATAGCTATAGAAAAGACAATACAACCCCCTCGAGGAAGAAAGAATGGTATTCACTTTATCACAATGCTAACAGTACCGTGGTGCTCGCTGGTGGGACTTGGGCTTTTTTCTCCTCTCTAATTTCCAACATATATATTATATATTTTTTTTAATTTTAATTTTTTTTTTTTTTTGAGACAGAGTCTCCCTCTGTCACCCAAGCTGGAGCGCAGGGGCATGATCTTGCCACTGCAACTTTCACCTCCCAGCTTCAGGTGATTCTTCTGCCTTGGCCTCCCGAGTAGCTAGGATTACAGGTGCCTGCCACCATGCTCGGCTAACCTTTTTTATTTTTAGTAGAGATGGGGTTTTGCCTTGTTGGCCAGGCTGGTCTCAAACTCCCTCAAGTGATCTGCCCACCTTAGTCTCCCAAAGTGATTTCCAATATTTGGAACTACTATTATTTTACTTTAGTTTTTAGTTATGGGGAAACATTTAAAAGAAATAAAGGATAATTTCCTCCTTCCATCCTTAGCTGTTCATTCTTCACTCAGTTTCCCCTAATCGTCATCCCCTCGAAAATCCCTCCCAGCCCCCCGTCTTCCCTAAACTCCCTCCAAGCCCCCAGAGCCTTTGCTCACCTCCTTCCTTGCTTCCTGTTGGCCCCCTCAGGGTCCCTCATTGCCTCCTTCATCTCTGACTGGGACCCTGAAGCCCCCCGCCGCCCTGTGGCATCCTCCTGCTGGGGTCTGCTTCCCTCTCCCACCAGCCAGGCCCCTCATACCCAAGCAAGTGACACCATCTGCATCCAACACCTGGTCCTCCGCGCAGGCGCACTGGCGGCTCCCAGGGGTGGCCAAGCACAGGCTGCTGCAGCCGCCATTGTTCACCCGGCATTTGTTGGTGCCAACTGTGGGGAGGGGCCGTGGGGAAGGGCAAGTGGAGGAGGAGGACAGGGAATTGGTTGTAGCGAAATCAGGAGAGGCCAGAGAGGGGATAGGGGAGGAGACACATTAAGATAAGGGGACAGAAAGAGGAAATACGGAGAGGAAGAAGATCATGTTGAAGAACAGGAGACACAGACATGGGGCAGGAAGGGAAATGGGGAACAGAGAATCAGACGGGTTTGAGGGACTCCTCTTCTCAGGAGCCTCAAAAGTAAGAGTCTAGGATCCCCGGGAAGTGCCTTCATCCCCAAGGGAGTCTCAAATCCCTGCCTAGGTCCCACCCCCACTTCTAGGTCCCACGCTGCCCCCAGCCCCAGCCCCAAGGGGGTACCTTGCTGCTGCTGGGCATCATACATTCGGATCTCAAAGATGGGGGGCCGCTCACTGCGCAGAAGGGTCACAGTGGGGGGTGCACCTCCTATGCCCCGTTCCAAGCGGTAGACACTGCCACTCCGATACTCAGTCCAGAAGAGGTAGTTGCCATGATGACACAGGCCAAAGGCGTGGTTCAGCTCAGGACCTTCATACACAATCTAGGGAGGGAGAGGATGTTATAAGGAGTTGGAAGAAAACTGAGGAAGGCCCATGAGATCACTGTTTTGTATATTCATTAGTCTAGGTCCTGGGCATGGGTTTGGTTTTGTTTCCCCTGTAAGCCTGGGAGCCCTTAGCTTTGCACACGGTGGGATAGTAGATCCTGAAGCCAGCAGGTGATCGAGTGATCCAGCAAGGAAGCTGATGGAGAGGTTGTCCATATGGCTGTCTCCTGGGCTCATTCATATTCATTCATAGTGCCCCAACACACACACACACGCACGCATGCACGCACGCACACAAACGCACATACACTTGTATGCTTGCACACAGGTGTGCACACACACGCATGCATGCACACATGCACATGCACATCCGCTCGCGCGTGCACACACTCACACACATGCACGCACACACACACAACTGAGCAGATTGTCAGTATTCATCCATTCATCCAACATTTACCAGGGTCTATTAGGGGCTGAGCTGTAGTAGGTACTAAGAGGTAAATACAACATGGTCTCTGCCCTTGAGCTGCCCACTGTCTCATGCAGGGCACACATGGGTGATCCAGTGTGGAGAGGAATCTGGAGGTGACATCCTAGAGGAGGTAGCCCCTGAGAAGTTTGCCAGGGGAAGAGGAGCTGGGGTGGACGTTCCATGAAGAATGAACTGCATGAGTAATGGCACAGAGGGCAGATGCTCTGTGACGTGTGCTGAGAGGAACAAGCTGTCTAGTGCTGCTTGTTCAAAGAGTGTTGAGATGCGGGAAGTGGGGAGAAAAAGCTAGAGAGGGAGTCGGGCCATATCATGAAGGGCCTTATACACTAGAACATGTATACAACTCATGAAGCACATGACAACCCAAACAACCAAGTGTACAGAAATGCCACCCCTTGGCCCTCACACTTGCAGAGAGTGCAGACACACACCAAGGCATGCTGTACATCTATGCACACACAAGGAGGTGCACACGATGTGTATGCAGAGACCAGCACATGGGCAGTCAACTTCACAGACAACACAGATAGACACAAAGAGACACAAATGGAGGCAATCCTCAAACAAATAACACAATATGTAAGATATGCAGGCACACAGATGTACACATCTGTAGATAAACATACACGAGGCACACAGGCCTGGACACGCACAGATGCCCACATACTCACACAGAACTTCATCCACACGCAAGCATGGTCTAGCAACACACACGGATGCCCACACACAGGCACATGCCTGCCCACCTTCCGGTCTGTGCCATTGAACAGTATGGTCTCAATGCGGTCGTAGAAGGCATCCACCCAGTAGAGGCGTCCAGCCGGGATGTCCAGGCTTAGCCCATTGGGCCAAAGCACTGTCTTGGAGGTGACAAAGATGTCTCGGTGTGAGCCGTCCATCCAGGCTCTCTCTAGCCGCCCTCGCCGACTGTCCTTGGGGTCCTCTTCCCAGTCTGTCCAGTACATCCATCTGTGGGCAGTGACTGGTCAGTGTCACGTGGGTCCCCCTTGCCATCAACAGCCTCCCCCGTGATCCCAATCCACGAGTGCTGTCCCAGAGCTCCTCACAGGAGTCTTCCTGTCCTGCTCATCCCTGGACCACACAAGTATTTGTTGAGTGCCTGTAAGCTGGGCACAGTTTTGGCGTTCAGGAATGCAGTGGAGACCAAGGCAGCCGACTCCTGCTCCATGGAGCTCCCATCCCACAAGAAACAAGTCAATCAAGGTTACATGGAGAGCGATAAAGGCCAAGAGGGAAATAAAGCAGGGTGATGGGGTGGAGAGTGACCCCCAGTGTAGGTGGGGGTATCAGGAGAGTGATGGAGAAGGCCACCCTGAGGAGGTGGCATGAGTGAGACGATGTAGCAAAGGAGCCAGTCCTGCAAATATCTGGGAGTTCCAGGCTGAGGAACTCCAAGAGCAAAAGTCCTGAGGCAGGAGGAGCTGGGGTGCTTGTCTGAGGAACAGACAGCAGGCAGTGGGGACAGAAATTCAAGTGTGGGAAGCGAGATGCGGATGAGGTCAGACAAGGGCCAAGCAGACGCTGTGGGGCTGTGCAGGCCTGACCAGGAGCGTATGTCTCATTCTCAGGGTAAGGGGAGCTGGTAGAAGGCTCTGAGCTGAGAATGACAGGATCAGATTTATTTCTGTGTTTAAGGAATCACTCCCATTTCCCTGAAAACAGGGACACTTTCTCCCCTTGCAGCCTCCCATTCCTGCTGAAACGTCCCGCCTTGGCTACCTTCCCCTGCTTCCCTGTCCATCTCATCTTCCAGTTCTCTGAGGCCCACACATTCCCGGCTCTGCCCACCTCAAGGCCTAGGACTCACCCATTGAGTGGATCCACCACAATGGCCCTGGGGTGTGTCATTTTGCCCTCGATTAAAGTCTTGCGGGTCTGAGCAGCTTTCTCCAGCCTGGCCACGCTGATTGTCTTCTTGGGCCCATCATCCGTCCAGTACAGATTGTCCCCCATCCAGTCCACGGCCACACCCTCCACATTGTGGATGCCTGTAGGGGGAGAGGGGCCAGTGATGAACAGCTTCAAAGGAAGTTCAAAGTTGCCTGCCTCTGGCCTTCTAGGACTCAGGTACCTTTGAGCAGCCTGGGCTTCATAGGGAGTGCAGGAACCCTCTGGGGCCCTAAACAGGCGGGTGGGGGAAGGAACAGGAGGCTGTAAGAGGAGCAGGGGAAGGCCCTGTGTGCTGCCATTTGTACTGGGGCCAGCCTCTCAAAACCACACATGGCAGATAGTATACTACATGGCTGATGTGGACTCTTGCGTAAGGGCGTCTGGCCTGTGCCTGGGTGGAGAGCTGAAGCAACGGACACGTGGCTCTTGGTACAAGTGTGACGTCACATTCTAGGCCTAAAAATACTGAATTAACAAAATTAATAAGTTAGGAAGTGATCTTTCACTTAGCCAAGCACTTTACTCCAAGTGTCCTTTAAATAGCAGTTTTTTTGGTATAGGGAACCCCAATCTTTTCCTGATGAGTTACTTCTGATTTTCCCAAAATCTTATGATATGATTGCTGACTGCTGATCTCTGAGCTGCAGTGGGGGATGGGGTGCAGGGCAAAGGTTGTAACTGGCACCTGCCAGACTGATGGGGAGGTGGCCTGATCCTGGGACCCAGGTGCAGATTTGGGGCAGAACTCGTACAGCTCAGAATCCTTCACACAGACATTAAAAAGACAATGCACTGTGAGCCTGCCCAAGCAGCTCAGAGGGAAGACCTGTATGTAATTCACAAAACAATTTTCTCAGGACACATTAGCATGTCATTTTTGGCGGCTGTAAGGTCAGCTGCACAGACCCTGTGCCCACACACACATGTGGGTGTGCCCTGTTTTGATCTGGCAGGCTGTCTCCAATTCACGACCTCAGTTCTCTCCTGGCTGTGTGCTGTGTACAGCTCCAGGGCTTTGAGCCAATGGCAGAGAGACCCTGAGTTTTCCCAAGGGCTGGCAAGGACGGCCCATGCTGCCTAACTCATCCATCCTCCTGCCTCTTTGGCTCAGCCAAGAAGAGGGTCACACAGGGGTCAATCTGTCTATCCCCTCATCTCCATGCCAACCAGTGCAGCCAGCCAGTCAGCAGGGGACCGTCCATGCTGAGAGGGCACCGAGAAACAGATGCCTGGGCCCCCGCCTGCTTCCATCCACATGGGCCACGTCCCTAGGAGCCCGTACCGTCCTTTAGGATGGTCTCCCGCTCAGTGCCATCGATCTTCTGGCGACCAATGAGGTAGCTGGTGGTGTCAGCAAAGTAGATGAAGCCGGTCTCAGCGTGAAAGTCCAGGGCTCGGGGGTTCATGAGGTTTTCAATGGGGATCATGTGCTCGTCGGGGACCTTGGCCCCCATATCCATGCCCCGGATGATGCCTGGCCGGCCCTTGCCATACACGAGGAACAGCTCATGCTCCGGCTCTAGAGCAGGCACAAGCCAGGGTACAATCAGACACACACACGATCATCATCCCCACCCAGGGGCTGCAGCCAAGAGGCTGCAATGCTCTAGCTGCGATGGGTCAGGAGACAAGAGGGAGGTGAGGCTCTGGGTCGGATGGACTGACCACACCCACGCTAACATGTAGGACACTGGGTCCTGGCCACAGCACCCCAGGGGTCTGACCTCTGCACTCCAGGGGTAGGAAATGAGGGAAGAACAGCAGGTTTTCAGCTAAGTGCCCACTGATCAGTCATGAAATCAGTGGTACAAAAGGAGTATCTTCAAACTATGTTGGAGTCATATCACTGCTTACCACTTACTCTGCTACTGCTTACCACTTCCTCTTCCACATCACTTCTTGCCCACTACACTGAAACAGTCTCCTGGCTACTTCCCTACTGCCCGTCCCCCACCCAGCAGCAGCGTGACTTTTAGACAAATGGAATCCAATCATGTCACTTCCATTCTCAAACATCACCATGAGCTTCCCATCCCAGTTATAATAAAATCCAACCGCTCCCTCCTTGTCTGCCCTCACACCACTCCATCCCGCTGGTCTCTGTGCTGTCCCTCCGCCCTGCCATGCTCATGCTGGCCTTGGGGCCTTTGGACTGTTGATTCCCTCTGCAGACATGCTCCTCCCTCAGGGAGTTACATGGCCTCTTCACTTCATAGAGAGCTTGGCTCAAACACCGCATCCTCAGAGAGGCCCTTGCTGTCCTCATTAACTCTATTCTCTGTCTTATTTATTTATTTTTTTAATTTTTTGAGTCGAAGTCTTGCTTTGTCGCCCGAGCTGGAGTGCACTAGTGCCATCTCAGATCACTGCCACCTCCGTCTCCGAGGTTCAAGTGATTCTCCTGCCTCAGCCTCCTGAGTAGCTGGGATTACAGGCACGCACCACCACGCCCAGATAATTTTTGTATTTTCAGTAGAGACAGGGTTTTACCATGTTGGCCAGGCTGGTCTGGAACTCTTGACCTCAAGTAATCTGCCCCCGTTGGCCTCCCAAAGTGCTGAGATTATGGGCATGAGCCACCACACCTGGCTATTCTCTGCTTTATTTTCTTCATAACCACTTATTACCACCTAAAGTTATATTTATTTGTTTCCCCAACTAGACTATAAGCTCCATGAGGTCAGGGAAAACATCTATCTTGTTCACTGCTGAATCCTGATGGCCAGAACAGTGCCAAACAGGTAGTCAGTGCTCACTGCTCACTAAACACTTGCTGAATCAATCAGATTAGTTTTCTGCATAGCTGGTGTGGGCGAGTGAGAAAAGCACTTTTTTCGAATGTGGATTCAAGTCCCAACTCTGCCTTCACTAGCAGTTGGGACACTTCCTTCATCTCCCTGCATGTCAGACAGAGGCAGCCCGGCTATGGGGGACGACACCAGAGGATACCCTCCCGCCGCCCCGCAGTGGGCACGCACCCCCTTCCCTGTCACTCACTCTTGCATGACTTCCCGTCACTGCCCAGGCTGAAGCCGGAGCGGCAGCGGCAGGTCCGAGCCTTGTGGCTGTTGGCCAGCAGGCAGATGTCAGAGCAGCCACCCGGCTTCCCATACTGGTCATTTTCACAGGCATGGCTTCTCACTGGAGGCAAGGTGAAGAGCTGTCAGGACCCCTTAGAGCCCCTGTGCCAGGCCTTGAGAAGGCTTCCTGAATCTGACCATAGCCCCTGCTGCTGTGGTCTTTGTGCCTGTTGTCCCATTTTAGGATTTGGAAGCCACAGGGGTTGAAATCCTCTGCCCCCCACAACCCAGGCTTCAGACTCTTGCGGGGGGCAGAGGGCTTCAGTAGTCAGGGAGAGAGTCCCAGGGTTGCCTATGGGCAGGTGCTTCTGCTCCAAACTGGCAATGGGACTGGGAGGAACAGAGTGGGATCGGAGGCTGAGTGGGTGGATGGGGCTGGCAGGGGAAGCTGGAGGGCCAGGGCAGGCAATCCGAGTGGGTAGTCCTGATACGAAAGAAGCCACGGTCGTCACAGGAGGGCCCATAAAGGCTCTGTGATCCCAAGGGCCCAGAGCCATTGTGGGGTAAAGCCAGCTTTGGAGGGGCCATGGAGCCCTGCTCACCTCGGGGCTGACGCCTCTGATGGTAGATGTGGAGGGCACCACCCTTGTCCACCCGGGTGACGACTTGGTACTCGGTGCTGTTAAAGCGGTTCACACGGATCACGCTTGTCTTCTGCTGGGCATTGGCATTGTCCGAGTTGGTGGCATAGAGATAATTCTCAAACACAGTGAGGCCATACAGGTGCTCAATCTGAGAAGGGCGGGCAAGAATGGGCAACACGAGATGACAGGGGGTCCTCCCTCTGCCCTGGAGATCCCCTCAGCTTCCTCCAAACTCCATGACCTGCATTTCCCAGTTCACCCTGTAGTTTTTTATTTTTATTTATTTATTTTGAGACAGGACCCCACTCCGTCACCCAGGCTGGAGTGCAGTGGCACGATCACAGCTCACTGCAGCCTCCACCTCCTGGGCTTAAGTGATACTCCCACTTCAGCCTCTCCAGTAGTTGGGACTACAGGCGCGTGCCACCACACCTGGCTAATTAAAAAAAATTTTTTTTGTTGAGATGGGGTTTACCTATGTTGCTCAGACTGGTGTCGACCTCCGAGGCTCAAGCAATTCTCCTGCCTCAGCCTCCCAAAGTGCTGGGGTTACAGGTGTGGCTCCCGTGCCCGGCCCCAATATTTTTTAACTCCATGTTTTACTCCTGTCTCCTCTGGTTGGACTAACCTGTTCTGAAGATGTTTGCTTGCCAAGATCCCACTCATCCTTTACAGAGCATGTCTTTGAAGAATTTCTGGAATCCTCTAACCAGAGATGTTTTCTTCTTCTACATGTTCTCTGTGACACTGCTATCCCACGTGTGGCATGGTGATTTGTGGACTTATCTCACCCACTCTACTCAGACCCCTTGAGGGCAGAAACCCGGCCCTTCACATAGTTAGGCACACGGTAGATGCTTTAATGATTTTAGACTGAATTAGAGTTGGGCTCTAAACTCTGTCCACAGAGGACATTCTTAGCCTGTTATGCCGGCTAAGAGGACACACTTGTCCCAAGCAAGCCGTGTAACAGCTCTGACTACCCACGTAGCTTATCTGCAGTGGCCAACTGTCCTAGTTTGCCTAAGACAAAGGTAAGGGTTTGCTGGGTTAAGAGACTTTCAGGGCTAAAACTGAGACAGTCCTAGGCAAACTGGGCTGGTTGGTCACCCTAATTATCTCAGAATGGAGGTGCCACCTCCGAGCCAGCAAGGCTTCTAGACCAGGTTCCAGTGCTATCACCTGGCTTTGCAACCACAGGCAAATCACCTAAGCTCTTTGATCCTGCTTTTTTCATCTGCTGAAAGGGAACTGAACCACCTCCATGTTCATCAGCTAGGGGTTATCATGAGGGTCACATGAAAAAAAGGAAATAAACAGAGATGGTGTCTCAATGTTCTCATCACAGTGGAAGCTGTATCTTGACCTTGCTCTGAGGTATTCATGCCCACCCCACTAGAGGGCTGGGGCATCATGTCCTTTACCAAGAGACTCAGAGAACGGTTCCCCTGCAGAGGCTCCACCCTCACCAGAAGGCCCTGGATCGTGGTTCCCCCACAAAAACCTCAGACAGGAGCTCCCTCACCAGGATGCCCTGGATGATGGTCTGACGACCCTTGCCCTCGTAGTCCACCACCTCGATGTAGTCCAGGTAGGCATCTGCCCAGTAGACGAGGCGGCTGACCAAGTCCAGTGTGATGCCGTGAGGAAACACAATCTTGCTGTCGACGAGCTTGGTGCGGTTCTGCCCATCCATGTCACAGCGTTCCACCTTCGGGATCTGCCCATAGTCAGTGAAAAACACCTTCCTGTGGGAAGATGCCTGTTAAATGGAGTCTGGACATTGGGCACCTCCTTCCCACTACAGCCTCAGCCTCCCGCCTTCCAGGCCAGAACCCCGCCTGCCACTCTCACCCCATGGCAGGGTCCAGGGCAATGCCCTTGGGGTTGTAGAGTTCCAGGTCTAGCAATGTGACACATGTGTCCCCGTTTCTGTTGCAGACAAAGATCCTATCATCGATGTCATCCACAAAGTAGAAGTTGCCTGTCAGCCAGTCGATGGCCATCTGTTCCACGTCTGGAGAGTTTGAATGAAAGAGCCATGGGGTGGGGTAGGCCCTCTCACAGAGATGCCCACCTCTCCCACTTGCTAGTGAGAACCCACACCTGGAAGCCCACCTTCTCTGGACACCCTCTCTCGAAACACCCCCATGCTGAGCTCAGGGTAGATACGCAGGAGGCCTTGAGTAAATGCTGGCTGGCTTGTCGATTGAAAGACTTCCCAATTCTAGCCCATCCCTGAATAGGGACCATCTTCTTGGGGCACCAAAAGGTCGGGAGCATAGGTCCACTAGCTCAGTTGAATATATATATAAACATATTTTTCTTTTACTTTGCTTTTACTTAAGATAAGAGCACTCAACCTACCAAAACATTACACGTCTTTGCTTTTTGCTGGACTTTTATCTACTTTCTATGGTAAATCTAGTTATCTCATGCTAACCTGGAAGTGACTGGAAGCTGTATATATGGCATTTTTTTTTAAATGGAAAAGCAGAGTACACACTAATAAACCCAGTTTGAGAGGAAAGTATTTCAAAATATGAGCTCTACAGAGATGCAAAAGGGAAGGTCCATGGGAACAAAAGGTTAGGCACAGTAACATGGGCCAAACTTCCTCTTCTCAGCCCCAGTCCCCCGTTCCTGCAACGTCCTTATTGCTCAATGTCCTCATGCCCTGGGAAGGGTCAGAAGAGGTCGGGATTAAGTCATAGGGCTAGAGGAGAGACAGTCTAGGAGAAGGGCCATCCAAGGACCCTGAGGGTAAACTGAGGCATGGCTCAGAAAGAGGTGGGGCTTAAGGAGGGTGGGAATCAGGGAAGAAGATGGAGCCCAGGTGCCTAGACTCAGTTTCAGGCACAGTTCTGGAGGAGATGGAAGAGGCTAAGAAGGCCCAAAGGAAAGAGAGGCAGGGCATGGGTGGCCAGAAGTCAAGGAGGCAGGAAGGTGGGGGATAGGGACCCCCACTGGCCTCCTCTGGGCTCCTCCTCTCCAGGACCACTGGCTTCCATCTACTCACTGTCCACTTCAACCACCACCATCAGAGTGGTGCCTCTTGCAAAGTGAGAAATTCCTAAGGCAGTGACTTTCCAGGACCCCTGCCTGGAACTCCACCTTCACCAGTTTCCCCAACGGGTAAAAAAATCTTTGGGTTACCTGCTTTGGGCTTCATCCTCCATTACCCATACTCAACCCAGCAGGGATTACTCTGCCCCCACACAGCTACAGGTGCAAGACTTGCTCTTCTGCTCGACCCCGCCCTGATTCCCCCTCCTCCCCACAGGGATTCAGGAGCTGCTCCCAACGGTGGAGTTGGAGGGATTGGGTGGGGGCAAGGACAACAGGAACACGGCCCTCAAGGAACTTGGCTGGGCCCTGACACTGACTCAGAGTCACAGGACAGGAAGGGCAGGAGCCAACTGAGGGCTTCATCAAACTAGTTTCTTCTTCAGGTCCTCTCTGCTAAACTCCATCCTGATGCCTGGAGAACGAGGCCACAGGGGTGAGGTACTGCCCCTGTAAGTATTCATGCATCCCCAAGCCCAGCCACTCTTTCCTCTGGGCCCCCAGTACTGTACCAGCTTCATAAGATTGGAGAGAGGGGGAAGAGTAGCGTGGCGAGGCCCAGGCCCTGTAGGAAGAGGGCCCAGTGCAGGGGTAAGGCAACCAAATTCTTTGCCCCACACGCTGTAACCACAGAGAAAACAGATTAAAATGAAGGCCGCTGGGCTGCCTCCAAAGGAAATCGAAGTCCCAAAGCGGGGGACCTGCCTGCAGCCCCTGGCAGCCAGCAGGGTGGCTGAAAGTCAAACAGGGCTGCGTGCCCTTTACTTAGTGGGCACGGCAGGGGTCTGGGGGCTGCTGGCATGTATATGAACTTCATCAGTGAAAGCTGTTTTCCCAGCACCAGCTGGCGCATCTACGGCTGGCCTTCTCTCCGACTTCCTGAGGCTTCCCTGAGTCACTGCCCAGCCCTAGGGCTGGCAATACCCTGCCGTTGCTCCCCGCATCCACCCTTCTCTTGGCAAGAGGGAGGGGGAAGAAACCTGCAGAGATCTGATGCCCCCATCCCAGGTGCAGCTCCACAATTGGCCCCCCTAGCCCCAGGATGTGGCCTGGATTCCCTCCCAATTCTGGGAAGGAAGGCAGAGAGATCATCCCTGCTCTCAGATATTTACCCTTGGCCGGTCTCCCTTCCACCTCCCCAAAGGCCAGGCAGGGCCCCACTCAGCATGCCGGTGAGGAGTTGGCAAGAACTGGAGTCCCCAGCCTGCCTGGCCTCCCTTTTGGTATTTTTGCAGCTGGAGACTATTAGTTGCAAGCAAAAATCCTTTGTTATCCAACCCCTCTCACCACATTATTTTCCTCTCTTCTAAAGTTGAGATTCCTCTGCCTGCCCCCACCACACACACGCATGCACACACACACACACACACACACACACATGCATACACAGTCTCATACACACACACACATACACAATCACACACACACACACACACATGCACACACGCACATGCATACATAATCACACACACACACATACACGTGGCCACCACTTCAAGGCCAGGGTAGAGAGATGGGCTCAAATTGGGAGGAGGAACCTTGCCTCCAGGGCTGCCCTATAGGCAGTATCTGGGCCACCTCTCTCTGTCATATGAATTGAGGTCCAGGTGGAGTCCTAGATTTCAGCCTAGAGGTCCCTCCCATCCAGAAGGGAGCTGTCCCTTTGTGGCCCCACCTTCTAAGGGCCAACCCACCTTAGTGGACCTTCTGAAGGGGCTCTGGCCAAAGGCCGCAAATCCTGAGGACAGGAAAATCTCAAATAAACCCAAGGGGAGGGAGGGAGGATGTGTTGTGAGAGGAGTTGGGAGTGGTCTAGGGGCAGAGGGGTGGAGGATTCCAGCATGAAGAGGGAGGCTAGGAAGCAGGGAAGGGCTGCAGGAGTCAGACGAGAGACCACAGCTGCCCATGATGTCACAGAGGACTTTCAGTTTCAGGCTCCAGAATAGACCTGGTGTCCTTGCACCCCATCCCACTGCTCAGCATCTGCATTCACTACAACTCCAGCTTTTCTCAACTTCTCCATCACTCCCATTGTTCAAGAGCCATTTCCGCACATAGTGGCTGCTTTCTCAAACACATGGGCCCCACCCAATGCCCAAGAAGACTCTAGCTTCAGCTGCAGGATTCTAGTCACCTGCTCTAAAGTAAGGAAATAAGAAGGAAGGAAGAAGGCCTTTATGCCCTGAGAAAATGTCACCCAACACATCTACATACCCAAAGAGTGTATAAACACCCAAAGAGATCCCTGGACCTCTAACACATCCCCATCGAGCACATTAGATTCTGGCCCTTGTTCCAGGAGCCTCCCCAGCTCTCCTCCTATCATTCTGCTCTGCCCTGGGCCCAGCTGGGCCCTAGGCACTCACAGCCTGAGTTTGAATTCTGGTTCCATCATCTTCTAACTGAGGCTATGGACAAGTTACTTATTACCTCTGAGTCTCAATTTCCTCATCTGTAAAACTGGATGGTGCACTAACAGCACTTAGCACGGGGCCTGGCACGTGACAAACACTCCCCACGTGGGGGCTGCCATTCACACCATGTCCTCCCCTCTCCAAGCCCATCCTTTCCCTCCTTTTCCACCAAGTTGCCCTCTGGGCCTCCAACTAGAACCCTGTGGCCTCCTGACTCTGGGCAGGCCCTCCAGGTGAACCATTTGGAACTAACGCCTACTATTCGTCAAGACTTGGCTCAGGCTCCCAGAAGGAAGCTTGCCCTATTAGAAGGAAGTTTTAGCCAGGCTCAGTGGCTCACACCTGTAATCCCAGCACTTTGGGAGGCTGAGACAGGTGGATCACCTGAAGTCAGGAGTTCAAGACCAGCCTGGCCAACATGGTGAAACCCCGTCTCTACTAAAAAGCACAAAAATTAGCTGGGCATGGTGGCGGGTGCCTGTAATCCCAGCTACTCGGGAGGCTGAGGTAGGAGAATAGCTGGAACCAGGAGGCAGAAGTTGCAGTGAGCTGAGATGGCACCACTGCACTCCAACCTGGGTAACAAGAGCGAGATTCTGTCAAAAAAAAAAAAAAAAAAAAAAGGAAGTTTTCCTGTTACAGGCTCCATAGGCCTCTGGAGCTTTTTTGATCATGGCCTCTTCACTTGACCACAAATACTGTAAGGGCAGGGCGCTGCCTTTTGTCTCTGTTCCTGGCACCTGACACACATGTATTGATCTGTTGAATAAATATTTATTGAATACTGAGTCCTTACTCTGTTGTTCTAGAGCTGGGACTTCATTTTCCCCCTCTCTTCTACTGCCAGGATCCTCCCTCTCCGGCCTTGGGACACTCCAAGGCAGTGGGAGAGGATAGTCTGTCAAGTAATCCCACTCAGGGATCTCACCCGGGGGCTGGGGAGATGGCAGATAGTCTGAGGACTTCGAAGGTGGGAAGGCGACCTCGTGGTGAGCCTGGCAGAAGCTCTGCTAAACGATGTGGCCTCATGCTCCTTGTTTCCTGCTGGCTCCCGACTTCAGCTCTTCCTACTTCCACCAGCCAGTCTGGAGCTTAGCCACGCTGTGTCACCTCTTTCCCCTGGGCTCCCTTCCCTCTCCTGCCTGTGATTCCAGCCTGAGGTTACGTCCTGCTACCTTCCCCTGCCTGGCTCAGGTCCCCAAGAGGCATTTCGACCTAGATCCCAGGGATGACGCCCGGATTCTGCTCAGCCCATCTTAGGGTCTTCCCTGTATTGAGAAATCCTTGCCGGGCTCTAAAATATATATCTTGCTGAAGTTACTTCCTTTGGCTTGAAAACAGAGAGGGGAGTGCTGGGAGCAGGCTGGGTGAAGAGGCAACTTCAAGGAGACAGCGGGGGAGGAGAGGACAGGGCTGGATCTGAGCCGGGAGACACAGGGCTGGCCCTGGCCAGGAGAGAGGAGGAGCAAGAGTGAGCTGTTAAACGATTAGGAAACTTAGAACAGGAATGGGAAGCACAAGTGCCAGGATGCAGGGGGCCCAAGGCCAAAAAGGGGTGGCTAGAGCCACCCCCCCAAACAGCCTGGCATACCGTGGGTCAGAAAGGCCAAGGAAGGGCATGGTTTGCTTTCACATGTGAAGTCTGGAAGTGCTCTGTAGGTGAGGGTGGGAGGCTGAGAGGGCCTAGGGGTGCCCAGCACACTAGAGACAGCACTCCTTCCGCGGCAGCAGCCAGTTCATCACAGACTCAGAGGGGCTGCTGTCTGCCCTTTCTTTGCCTCCCCTCTGGGCAAATCACTACCCCATTTCCTGTTGTGATTTCAAAAACACACACACTAAAAAAATAAATAAAAGAAATAGGGAGGAAGGAAAAAGTGAAGTTGGCCAGCTGGACCTGGGGACCCATTTCGCAACCTTGCTGCCTGCAGCGTAGGGAGTCTTTGCTGGGCTCCCTGGCCACCTCCTTCTTCCCCATGCAGCGTGGTGCAGGGAGGGAAACCCTGAGACCCCTGAGGGCCCCTCCAGACCATCCTGCACACACAGTCTAAACTCCTGAGTGACTTCAGCAAACCCGATTTCCTTCAAGACTTCCATTTACAACCTCAGAACCTTCCCTTACTGCACACACACGTTCCCAGGGCCCCAATCCTGCACTCTGCCTCATTCTTTCTACAGTGGCAGCATCCTCCAAGCTGAAGGGAATACAGACCAGAGGAGCTCAGCTTAGGAAATGCAGGGCTGGGCTGGGCTGGGGTCGGTAGACTGCACCACCCAGCCATGTCCAGGGACAGCCTGGCGGGAGGCTGGATGAAGCTGGCGGTTCCCTGAGAGACTGGTCAGAGGTGGGGGTGAGAGTGTGCAGGCTGGTTCCTGGCTCAGGGACTACTGGGCCTGTTGATCCCTCCGGGCCTCAATTTCCAGAACTTTAGTCTTTTGTGTATCACTTCCAAAATGTCTGCCACGCTTACGTACAGCTTGTGCTACTGTTTATTACCAGTTATTTCAATTAATTCACTTTTCTTATATCACTGCATCCTGAACAACTGATCAAGTAACAGATGTGAAGTGCTAGTTATAGGAGTTTCCTAATGCATATCAAATAAAAACATAACTATAACAGTTTAAAAAGAAAAAAAAGCTTGTCCAGGTATCACCTAGAATCAAACCAATGGATTCACTTCCCTTTGGGAAAGCAGCAGTGAAAACCAGGCTGCTTTTGGTGCTGGCGAAGGGTCTTCCCTTCTCTTCTGGCTATCACCATCAAGTTCTCCAGTCTTGGAATTCGAGCCTCATAGACCTCCCCAAACCACTAGGTCAGTGGCAAAGGAGAGGGTGGGTCCTGGGAGGTCATCTCAGGTGGGAGGAAAAGAGATGACCCACCCCAATCCAGAGGGACGATACTGAGCCCGGGGCAGGAGGGTTGGCAGCCCTGGCCTCGTTGAGAAGAATGTGCACACACTGCGAGGTCTTGGAGGGGCTCAGGAGCTCTCAGGACTCCACAGCAGATCTGACTCACATGGCCCAGGACCCATGTGAACCAGGCTCACTTCCTGGCCTCCTTCCTTCTTTCTATTCTATTTCTGCTTCCAGAGCTTTCTCTGGGGCAGGCTCCCCCTTCTGCCTGCACCAGCGGGCTGGCCTTGCTGGCTCAAACACCCCTCAACTGTCAGACTCCTCACTCTGTGTGCACCCCTCCTGCATGAGGCTCAGCACCAGCGGTCCAACGGAGGTCACAGTCACAGCACAGAATGGGAGGTTCGCAGGGAGGGCTACCCCAGAGGGCAGAGTGAAAAGAGGAGAAAGCTGCAGCCTTTCTTCTTCATCCTCCTTGGGGAGCTAATTACAGGCCAGCAGCCGCTGTGCAGGTGAGTTCTTGGGACCAGCCATCCCACACACCAGGGCAGGCCAATCGGCGTCTCCTGGGGAGGGGGATGACCAGGGAACGGGGTTGGAGGGAGGGGACCGGGGGAGAGACACCGACATCCTCAGCTCGGGACCCATAATTAGTTTGTGGGAGAGAGCAAAACAACCATCCTCAGGGTGACAGCCAGACATTCAGGCGGCAGGGGTGTGGAGCAGGGCGAGGGCAGGGAGGAAGGGACAGAAGCTGGGATAAGAGAAACCCACTCGTTTACCCCACAAGCATTTCCCTTTGGACTCTTCTAGCCTCCTGGACTCTGCCCCTGAGGGGCCCAGTGAGTCTAGCAGACTGGGAGGCAAGGCAAATCTGTTTGCCAAGGGAGGGATACCAGCTTCTCTTGGGGAGGAAGTCAGATAAGGAAACCAGCCCAGAGTAGAAATTGAGAAGGTTCTCTCCAAGGCACCCCACAGCCACCTACCCACAGCCCACTGTGCGGCACTGATGCAGGGCCGGGGCGGGAACCGATGGGCTGTCTGCCCAGACAGGCCTGTTGAGTAGGACGGTGGACAAGGAACAGAGGCAGGGCAGCTGTATAAGAAGGTCTAGCGCCAGTCCCACCCTGTCGCCCATGAGGTTCTCTGAGCTGCCCACTCATCAAGAGCTCAGTCAACCAGGCTTGCCAGCCCCCAGCGCAGCACCCCAAGAAGGACACATGTCTGATCACAGGCGAGCTGTGGACACAACAGCCCAAGGACGCTAGCAGGAATGCTCTGGAGGAGCCAGAGGCCGCAATGTGAACCTCACGCTGAGGCCACAGACAGTGAGGCTCGCAGAGGAAGCCCTGCTCTCCACCATCCCAGGGAGGCCCCTTTCTCTCTCCCGGAATGAATCCCTTGTAACCTCCTGGGATCTTTGTTTTCATCACAAGAGCCAAATAAAGAAACCTGAAGATCTTCCTGAGAGGCCCAAGGCTCACAATCCTCAACTTCAAAGTGTGCTGTCTTTTACCACTGGCTTTCACTCCAGTTAGTCTGACCTGGACAGACAAACTCAAACCCATTATGCAGATTAGGAAACCAAGGCAGAGATGGGAATTCTGGTTTACTAAAGGTCACAGATCAAGTTATTCTCTCAGGAGGTCAGCTCAACCACAGGCCAGATTCTTCCTCTCAGCTCTGTGGTGCATTTTGTGGGAAATGTGACGCTGCCAAATGTTGACTTTACTAAGGCTGCTGGTGTAACAGCATCTGAGATGGGCAGGGCTGTTCTTGGCAGTGGGTCTACACCCAGCTATGCTCGCACCCCTTCCTGTGACACCCCTTCTTCCACAACTAGGACAGCAAAGTGTCGCCTAGGGAGCGGCCTGAATGGAAGCATCCAGGAAATTCTAAAATACCTATGTGGCTCAGGCTCCTCTCCCAGTCTCATTCACTGCCACAAAGCCACAGAGAAATAACCTCAGGACTGCCCTCCCCCGATGGCAGCAGAGAGTCCACTGGCAATGACCCCCGGGGGAAATCATGGCCCATGGAGACAAAGCATCTGGGCCCCGGCTTCTTCACCCTCAGCCGCAGCCTAACAGGGCACCTTAGGCCTCTGCTCCTTCTTTCCCTAGCCTTGGCTCCCACCGCACCGGGAAGTCCCTCTGAGGTCTAGTCAACACCCCCTTCTCAGAGAAGGGACAGTCCCTGGTCTCTGGAGATTGACCAGTCATTGCCCCCTCAGCCCTGAGCCAGATATGCAGGAGCCATCCAGACTCTTACTCAGAGAGCGGGGAGGAAGCATGGCAATGGCTCTGTCCCTGTGTCAAACACGTGTCATTGTATCCAGCCTCCTGCTTCTTCTGTCCCAGACAGGAGCCATCCTAACTCCCTGCCTCTGTTGCAGACAGGATCCACCTTACCCATCTCCCCTGCCCTCCCCGGCCCTCTGAGCTGAGAGCAGGTGACTCACGGTGCAGACTGAGGGAGATGTTGATGGTGTGCTCATCCACAAAGCCCTTTAGGCCAGGCATGCGGGCACACTTGAGCTGCGTCTGGGCAGCACTGTCCCCGACATGTACCCAGCATACGGTCTCGTTGGCGTAGCTGAAGTCCATGGCTGTGGTCTGCCGCGTGCTCGTAGGTGTGATGGTAGACACCTGGGCCCCACTCAGGTATGTAGCCAAGATGTTCTGGGAGTTGGCTATCAACAGCACAGGGGGCCGGTCTACTGGCTCTGGGATGTGGAAGAGAAGAGTCAGTCCAGCCAGGGCTCTAGGATGACCTTTCAGGCCACCACCCACCAGGGAAGAGCATCGAGAGGGCTTAGTTAGCACTGTGGCCATAGGCAACCCCACCCACCATTCTTGGCCTTGCAGGATCGGTTATCCGGCTGCAGCAGATAGCCTTCGACACAGCCACACGTGAAGGAGCCATCTGTGTTGGTGCATAGCTGACTGCAGGTGCCGTACACTGAGCACTCATCAAAATCTGCCAGGGAAAGGACAAGAATGTGGTCATTTCCAGTGTGACAAGGGCAGAGAAGTGAGTGCCCATCAGACATGACCAATGTGTCCATCCTTATAGCTACCCTGAAGGACAGTTCGGCAGAATCTATTACAGCATGAAATGTGCAAACCTTATCACCCAGCAAGTCCAGTCTTGGAATCCACTCTAGGGAAATGCATATGCACATGTCATTTATTTATGCAGGGAAGATTATTGAGTCCCTCCTATGGGGCAGGTGCCGGGGTACATCAGTGAACCTTAAAATAGACCCACATTCCTGTCCTCATGAAACTTATATTCAGGTAATAAATGAAATATAGTTACTATAACAAATGAAACAAAGTATATGTTAGAGGTGCTAGTGCAATGGAACAGGGATAGAGAATGCAGATAGCAGGGGTGTGATTTTAGAGGGGTCTGGGGGACAGCTTCACTGAGAAGGTGGCATTTGTGCAAAGACCCAAGGGAGGCAAATTTAAAACAGAAAAGTTTGCATTGCTTGTAGCAGCAAAAAATTAGGAACATCTTACTCATCGAGAAGGATGTGGCCAAGTAAACTGTGGTAAAAGTCATACATCACAGTGGTTTCTAAAAGAATGATGTAGATCTTTACATACTAACACAGAAAAAAAATGAGGAACATACTGATGAGTGAAAAACATTGAAAACAATACATACAGTAAAGTATCATTTATGTAAAAAAGAGCACACACGGCTGGGGGCAGTGGCTCACGCCTGTAATCCCAGCACTTTGGGAGACTAAGGTGGGCGGATCACCTGAGGTCAGGAGTTTGAGACCAGCCTGACCAACATGGTGAAACCCCATCCCTAATAAAAATATGAAATTACTCGGGCGTGGTGGCACATGCCTGTAATTCCAGCTACTTAGGAGGCTGAGACAGGAGAACTGCTTGAACCCAGGAGGCAGAGGTTGCAGTGAGCCGAGATCGCACCATTGCACTCCAGCCTGGGCAACAAGAGTGAAACTTCATCTCAAAACACACACACACACACAAACACACACACACACACACACACACACACACACACACACACACACACACACGAGCAGTACTTCCAATTAGATTTTTTGTGAATACACACAGACAAATGCAAAAAAGGGGCCTGAAAGAGAGAGAGCAAGCTGAGAATAGAGTTGAACTCCAGGGAGAAGGGAAAGGGACCAGAATTAAGGGGGATTTGTCAAAGGGCACTTTGGTTTTATCTGTTAATGCTTTAATTTTTTACAACAGAAAGATTTACATAAAAGCTATAATTTTAAGGTGAATTTTTAAAAGTCTGGTGGAAGTGAACGGTTAGGGCTCAGAGTCATGCCCTGGAGTGGTGGCGCCCCCTCCCTTGCACCTTCATTCTAGTTTCTCTTATTCCAGCCAGGCCCCCTGCCCCTCTCTGCCCACCGCACCAGGCTGCTGGCACACACACGTGCACACAGGCACATGCACTCACATACCTTTACAGGTCTTGCCGTCTGCCTGAAGCTGAAAGCTGCTGTTGCAGTAGCAGGTGGGCCCATCGAGTGTGGGGACACAATGGTGCTGGCAGCCCAGACGAGAGCAGTTGCCTCGGAGCTCTGTATGGCGGCAGGAAGAAACACACATTCAGGCTGCCAGATGTGGAAGCCGCACACAGGCCACAACCTTCCCCCAACCCCAGTCAACCTTCAGAAACCACCTTTTTTTTTTTTTTTTGAGATGGAGTTTCACTCTTGTTGTCCAAGCTGGAGTGCAATAGTGCAATCTCCGCTTACTGCAACCTCCACCTCCCAGGTTCAAGCGATTCTCCTGCCTCAGCCTCCCAGGTGGCTGAATTACAGGCATGTGCCACCATGCCTCGCTAATTTTTTTTGTATTTTTAGTAGACACAGGGTTTCACCATGTTAGCCAGGTTGGTCTTGAACTCCTGACCTCAGGTGATCCGCCCACCTCAGTCTCCCAGAGGGCTGGGATTACAGCTGTGAGCCACCAGACCTGGCCCAGAAACCAATTCTAAGGGCTGCAGTGTCAGAGATGGCAGGGGCCTTAGGAAGCATCTACCATATTTCACAAGTGAGGAAACTGAAGCCTAGAGAGGCTCTAAGACGAGACCAAGGTCACACAGCCAGTGATAGCTTAGAACCCACATGTCCCTGTTCTGGCTGCTCTGGACTACCTCTGTCCCCATGGAGAGGGGTTCTGATACTTTGTTGGGGTCAACAGGAAGAGGGACCGGTGAGTCTTATCCCTTTCACATGCCTCTTGTTTGCACTGCCTGGGGATTACAATGTTGGTTTCAGCTGAGCCTGAAGAGTGGGCATGGAATCGTGTCTGTCCCCACAGGATCCCAGCTCTGGCCTGGAAGCACCCCTTTAACCCATCCCCAGAGCCCTAGAGGCCTCAGAGAGAAGGCCTAAGGTCCAGGTAGAGGACGGGAAGGAGGAGCAAAACTGGTTCCCTCTGGATTCTTTTCTAATCTTTCTCCTGCCACTGACCCACTTCCACAGGGGAGACAGAAGGGAATGAGACAGGAGGGGGGAGAGGTGGGAGAGCAGTTGCCCCGCCAGACCAGCGACCCAGTTAATGGCCTTGCGTGGGGCCAGGCGGCCTGGCCACAAAGACCCCTTTGTCCAGCGGCCTCACACCCTGGCTTCCCCCTCCACCCCCACCTAGGAGAGAGAGCCGCCCAAGATGCTAAGACGTTTAGAGGCATTAAGCCTGCCAGGAAGAGTTGGGATGGGGGGCCAGGCCCCCAGCTATTCTTTTTCCTCCCCACTTCCACCCGAGAGCCCATATGTGCTGCCTGCCCGGGCTAACTCCACAGAGTGGGGAAGTATCATTTCCTCTGGAAAACCTAGGAAAGAGAATCTTTTCTGGGTATAGGGTGAGGAGATAAAGATGCCAGTTTCTGTAATATCAGAGAAGGAAGCTCAAACCTGAGGTTTTTGAGGTTTTGTGTTGTTTTGGAGACTATAAAGGTACTCAAAAGGAAGCAAGCTCAAACATGCACCACCCGATAAGAAGGGGTATGCATGGTCATTTAAGTCAGCCCGTAGGCCTGCATTCTGCGTCCTGTCCCAGGAGCTTCAGATGAAAACATGCAAAATCAGCCAAAGGAAGGCAGAAAAATTTTTCACAAACTCCCTTGCTCCATCCTCCCTGCTCCTAGTGAACAGGATCTAGACGAGTCCCCTCCCACAGGCAGATGTTTTCTCGGGCACACAGCACAGGACACTGCCCCCACACCCAAGCACCACTCCTCCCCTCGGGCCACACTCATGGCCTCTCAACGCCGGCCTCTTGCTGCGGGCCCAGACCCCAAGGACAAGAGAAGGGAGAAGTCACTATTCCCTGACATGCAGGCCTGAGGCTCTGCTCCCCCGACACAACTCCTCAAATTGCCCACGCTGTGACCCGGACTCTCCATGGCCCACAGAGACCTTCTGGGGAAAGACTGCAGAGCTGACCAGAACTGCAGGCTGGAAGACATCTGACTTATCATCCTGACATTCCCACCTCCACCTGGATGGCTTTCCTCTCAACCACCTCAGACAATCCAGGCTGTCAAAGAACGGGAGACCAAGGCAGCTTCAGGGCCCCCAAAGACATGCAGCTCCTGGGGGATGCCTTCTAGGGCAACCATAGGGGCGGCAGGTGGACTAGACTAGATCACTAAGCTTTAGTCACAGCACCCCTGCTCCTCTCTGTGGTCACACTCAGGCTTCATGTAGAAAACCTTTTGGAGAAAGGATCAGACTATTTTAAAAAGTATGAAAACACTGATCTCTCATCTCACAGAAGAAAAACTGCGACCTGCAAGAGGTAGTGACTAGTCCAAGAACATACAGTCAGAGGGAAGAGCCCAGGCTAGGGCCCACAGCTGAGGCCCACAGGGCTGTCTGACCAAGCTCCAAGCCCAAGGGGCCCATCAATTTCATCCACTCTGAAGGTAAATCTAGGCGAGCGACCAGGACAAGGCCTCATCCCCAGTAAAGGTGCCAGGACAGTCCTTGGAAGGTGGGCTGACAACATGCTGCATCCACACAGGACAGGAGAGAGTGGAAAAGTCCTTACCTCGGCAGTGGGGCCCCTCATCCGAGCCGTCCACGCAGTCCTGGACCCCATTGCAGAGGCGGAACATGGGAACACACACCTCAGTACCCAGGCAGTTATGCTCATTCGGCTGGCATCGCTGGGCCTTACTCTGAGGACCTGAGGGCAGACAGAAGCATGGGCATGAACAAGCTGGCTATGGTGGCTGTCTGTCCCCAGCCTCACTGGGGCTGAGGGGAGATGAATTAAGACTGGGGTTTCAGATCTCAGGAGGTCTCAGGGCTGGTTAGACTCTTCCACCTGGAACTCTCCTACTACACTCCCCACAGTAGCCACATACCTGCAGGCAAACAGGTGGCATTAGAAACTAGGCCTTCAGCAAAGAGTCCACCCACTAAGTACCCCATGCCTATGAACCCCAATGCCTCAACATTCTACGCTCAGGAGACAGGCTGAGGACAGCCTGGTTTCTGATGATGACTGAGGTCAGTAAAAGGTTTTGATGAAGCCAGGAGTGATGGCTCACACCTGTAATCCTAGCACTTTGGGAGGCTGAGGCAGGCAGATCACTTGAGGTCAGGAGTTCGAGACAAGCCTGGCCAACATGGTGAAACCCCATCTCTACTAAAAATGTAAAAAATTAGCCAGGCATGGTGGCATGTACCTGTAATCCCAGCTACTTGGGAGGCTGAGGCACGAAAACTGCTTGAGCCCAGGAGGCAGAAGTTGCAGTGAGCTGAGACTGCACCACTGCACTCCAGCCTGGGCAACAGAGCGAGACTGTCTCAAAACAAACAAACAACAGTTTTGATGAGCTGAGAGAAGCAGAGTCCATGGCAGAGAAACTCAAATGATAAAGAAAATTCCTTCTCATAACTCCCAGCTTGCAGAACCCGGGGCCAAGACTGGTGGCAAATCTTCCAGATCTTCACTGTCCAATACATAGCCCAGCCATATGTGGCCATCAAGCACTTGAAAGGCAGCAAATTCAAGCTGCAAATATAAAACGTACACTGGATTTCGATGACTTAATACCTGAAAATGCAAAAGATCTCTAATGATTTTATATGAATATACTGTACTAAAGTGATACTATTTTGGATCCATTAGATAAAATATTCAAATTAATTTCATCTGTTCATTTTAACCTTTTTTATGTGGCTACTAGAAAATTACAAAACAGCACATGTGGCTTGTTCGATTCTATTGAACAGCACTATTCTAGACTTCCAACCCCTAAGCAACAGGCCTGATAGAAGGATTGGGAAAGAATCAAAGGTTGTGGTCTGGCCAGGCATGGTGGTTCACACCTATAGTCCAGAACTCTGGGAAGCTGGGGCAGGAGGATCACTTGAGGTCAGGAGTTTGAGACCAGCCAAGGCAACATAGTGAGACTCCATCTCTCAAAAAAAAAAAAAGGTTGTGGCCAACTGGTGATATCCCTGGAACTTCCTTTGTTGCTCAAGAGGATGAATGAGATACAGAGACCACTGTCCATTGGCCCCCAAGCCTGGACATTGTGTGTGAGTGACAGTGTCTATGACCCATGTGTACCTGGGCAGGAGTCTGCTCAGATAACTGAGAGTGTGGCTGTAGAGCATGCAGCGGTGTGTAGTGAGAGTACATCTGTGTGTCTCTCTGTATGCTGGTGCTTCTGGTTTCAGTATGTGAGTTTCCATGTCCTTCTGTGAATCAGTCTGGGTTTGTGTGTGTGTCTCTCTACGTTGGTGTGTGTGTCTGGGGACATCTGTTTGAGTATAGGGTGTGTTTCTGCATCCACATTTGAGTGTGACTCTGTGTTATTGTGAGAATGTGTTTGTGCCTTTGTCTGGGTGACAGGTGGGCACATCAGTGCCGGGTGGGTCTGTGTGTGATATTACAGGTCCAGGAGGGTGTATGAGCATGAACAGAGTGGTAATGCATATAAGGTGAGGTTTACAACAAACTGAAGGAAGAATGAACAAAAAGAGCCAGATCTGGCCCTTCTGCATGACTTTCTTTACTTCTAACACCCAAACATCAGGGTCAGAAGTTATGGGGGTACAGGTGGCATCAGACAAGAAGAGACTCCAGGCTGAAGCACCCTGCCATAGATGCACTCACTTAATACCCTGGCCCTTGCCCTCCAGGGCGGAGCGTAGGGGTGAGGCAGAGCCCACTAGTGGCTCCCTTTCCAGTCCTAAAATTACCCCTGATAATTATGGGTAGGGGCGTGGGGAGAGGAAGCCAGATGGAACTGGAGCAGGAGAAAGCCTGGAGCAGGAGAAAGCAGGAGAGGGAACAGAGATAGACCTAGGAATCCAGGGTTGTTTTGACCCTGGCCCAGATTAACCAAGCAGGGGAAAGGCTGAAGGTGGAGCCCCCAGGATCGTGGCAGCTACCCAGGACTCTGGGGTCCCACCAACAAGTTCTCCACCTCCCCCTGGCAGGGCAAAAGCTGGGTGGGGACCTTTCTCCCAGTTAAAACAGCTGCCTCCGATTACACCACTTACTGGGGGCAGGGGAAGGCGGGGGTGGCGGGAAACGCACAGGGGTGCGGCTTCTGGTACAGGGCTGAGCAAGTGCCAGTGGCCTCTGGCCTGGGAGCCAAAGGATGGGAGACGATCTGAGGATCTGACAAGACTTGAGGCCACTCATCAAGGGTCAGGAAAGCTGAGAGGTGGGATGAGGGAAGAGCTGGAAGAAAAGGGAAGCGGAGCCTTCTTCTATAAAGCTCCAGCCTGAAGAACACCATCTTGGGGTGCAGCATCTGAGGGATAAAGCTGAGGTGCCACTTCTAAGCCCAACAGGCACCATGCCAAGCACTTTGAAGAGGGGTAAAGGACAGTTTTAGCTGTGTCATGGACAAATACAATCACTGAGCAAGGTCCACACCAGGCTAGAGATCAGCTGTCCCAACACCTGCCAAAGGAAGAGGGATACATCAAGGATTAGGGGAAAAGGATCCAGAAAAAGTACTTACAAATCTCGGGGGCCTCGTCAGATCCATCTGGGCAGTCCCTCTCACCGTCACACCGCCAGCCCTTTGAGATACAGGTGATTTGATCTCTGCAGGCAAACTGCTTGGGACTGCAAGTCTTAGGGGCTAGGGGCAAGGAAAGAAAAGGGGGTATAAATGAAGGATGGAGGCCAACTCTGTGGCCCTAAAGTTCCCTAGAATTCCTCCACCTTCCCTAGCAGCAGTCTCCATCTGGCCCAGACCCTGAGCCACGGTCTATATGCCTGGGGGTGTCAGGGGGTGGCTTTGGGTAGTTCCTAGACACTGTGTACCTGTGGTGGGGGTAGGGAGAGGATCCAGAAGCACATTTTACTGCACCCCTCCAAGTTCCCTAGGCTGCCTGACCCCAGGAGTCAGGGTCAAAGCCTTTGCTCTTCTTAGTGACTCTGATCAGACACCAGCACCCCCTGGCTTTGAAGACAGAGTGATGGTGGAGGGGGTGCATTTAGGCCTTTGACGTGCTTTCTCTTTACCTTCCTCTAACTCCCACTAGAGGCCCAAAGCTGCTTCTCTGCTTCTGCTTCTCTGCCTCTGGGACACTCCTGGTCCCCGACCCATCACTGCAACCTTCCTAATCCTTAATCACTAGGCCCCCAGATGGGAGCTTTGGGGAGGGATGCCCTTGGCACACATAGTAGTAGCATGGAGATGTTATTAGCAGAGGCAGGGGAAGGCAAGGCTGGGCAGGAACGGGCAGGATGGAGAGCCCTGCTTCCATCTCCATTCCCTATTTTTTTTTTTTTTTGTGAGATGGGATCTCACTCTGTCCCCCAGGCTGGAGTGCAGTGGCATAATCTAAGCTCACTGCAACCTCCACCTCCCGGGTTCAAGTGATTCTCCTGCCTCAGCCTCCCCAGTGGCTGGAACTACAGGCACGCATTACCACGTCCAGATAATTTTTGTATTTTTAGTAGAGACAGGGTTTCGCCATGTTGGCCATGCTGGTCTTAAACTCCTGACCTCAGGTGATCCACCTTCCTCGGTCTCTCCATTCTCTAAAGACACAGCCTACCTTGGTTAGATCTCAGAGAGTCTTTCAGTAGACATCCTTAGAGGTAAGAGGCACCTAAAGATTGCTCAGATGACAGAATGGGGAGCAGAGGCAGGGGGATGGCTGAAATGAACTCTAGGAACTGGTTTCAGCCCAGTCAACCTAGTTAGTTACTAGATTCAGGACCTCTTGGCCCTACACTCTCATCCCCACCAGCCGTCTTCCACGCTTACCCCATTCTCTTCCCTCATCCCCAAAGGAGGAATTAAGGATAGTGACAACTAACTCTTATTGTGGGCTCAGTATGTGCCAGGAACTGTGGTAAAGCAGTTTTTTCCACGTATGATCTTATTTAATCCCCTCCACGGTATGACAAAGAGGAGACAACTAATACCACCATTTCACAGGTGAGGAAATTGAGCCAGGTGACATGCCCAGGGTCAGATAGCTGGCAAGTGACAAGACCAGGACTCAAACCAGCTCAGCTGACTCCAGGCTCTGAGCCAGTGAAATCCACATCAGTCCTCCCATTCCCACTCCTCCCAACCTCTATCACCACATCCTCCCCGGGAGGAACAGTCACCCACCCCTTCTCCCCCACCCTGCCGGCCTTTCGTGCCTTTTCCTCAGCTTGTGTCATCGCATTTCTATTCTGCTGGCACATACTGAAGGCCAGATCTATGCCAGGCACTGCACTAGGCATCAGTGTGCCAAGGAGGGTGAGATGACCCTCTGCCCGCAGGAGCCACAGTCTCCTGAGAAGACAGTTGTACCCAACTAATGCAAATGCAGGGCAGAGACAGAAGTATAAGGAAAATGTGGTGGAGAGGGGGCTCTCAGAAGGGAGGGAGTCTGATGGGGGCCACACTGAGATGTCCTCCCTCCTAACCCTCATCGCTGGCAGAGAGGACAGCACTCAGGCCACTGGCCAAAATGACCGAGTTCAGGAAACACATCAAGGATGGCCTAGCCAGGCTCCCCCCCTCGGCCCCCCTCCCCTGGCCCCCACCCTGAGCCTGGAATAAAGGCCCCTTGAGGAGGTGGATAATGCTGAGTTCATTGCCCCACTGGGCCAGCTGTGAGGTCTTCCCGGGAAACACAGCCCGCCAGCCTAGTTAGCATGCTGGAGAACCGTCAGTTTCCCCTGACCAGCCGTGGCAGGCTGAGGGGGAAGAGGGGGGCTGGAATGGGACTCCGAGGCAGATGGGATGTTTGGAGCCCAGAAACAGACCCCTGTGCCACCCACAGGCCCCAATGCACTTCTTCCCTCCCCAACCTGGGACTTGGTCCATGCCCTGCTCCTCCCAGGGGCAGAGCACCCAGTCACGGCCTGAGGTCACCAGGTGGTTGCCTAACCTCCCCTCAATTCCACATCCCAGCCATGGTGCCCCCTCCTTTAGCGTTCACCGAGTCCCCCCGCTGTCCCCTACCCCCATTTTTGGCCTGAAGTCCGCAGAGGAAACAGCAGCTGGCAAACTCCAAAAGCTGGAATGAGAGAGATTCACAAACCAGATGTGCTCTTGCAGGGAGGGGTTGGGGGATGGGGCAAGTGAAAGGAAGAGGAGGGCCCAGGCCCCTACCCCACTGCAGCATGGGGGGAGGGGCCACATCTCCCAAGGGCCTGGCCAGCACAAGGATTGCAGAGAGATAAGTGAAAGAACTTCCTTCCTGTCAGGGCTGGTGGAAAAGGCCCCAGAAATCTGGAGTGAGAAGGCTGAGGCCTGTCTTTGATTTCCTTCAGGGGGAGAGGGAAGAAAGAAACAAATAACCTACTTTGGGGCAGTTTACACAGCCAAGGGAAGCCTAACTCAGAGCTGGGAGGGAGCTACGGTGGGGGTGGGGTAGGAGACTTATAATCTGCTTAGAGGCAAAGCCAACCCCACTCCCCTAGCAGAGCCTTCTGTGTCTCAATCCAGCACCCAGAAAACCCACCTCTGTGGCCCTGCAGTTTGGATGAGGGAACAACAGTGCCTTAAGGTCAGAAGCAACTAAGGCCTTCCCGGCTTCCTGGCCCACATGAGAACCTGGTCTCCCTGACTGATAGGAGCTAACGTTTTTCACCGTGCAAAGCTCCGGTACTGATTGGAAACACGGTACCTATTAACTCACTTAGATCCTACAACCCTGTGGGGTGGGTGCCCTTGCAACCCCCATCTCATAGATGAGGAAACTGAGGGGCAGAGTGACTAGCAACTGAGCAGATGGTTTCCTCATTGACCATGGGATGGAGCCAGGTTAAGAAGGGAAACCCATCAGGCACGGTGGCTCCCACCTGTAGCTCTAGCACTTTGGGAGGTGAAGGCAGAGGTGGGTGGATCACTTGAGGTCAGGAGCTCGAGATCAGCCTGGGCAACATGGTGAAACATTAGCAGGAAATTAATACAAAATTAGTACAAAAATTTGTACTAAAAGTACAAAAATTAGCAGGAGGCGGAGGCTACAGTGAGCAGAGATCATGCCACTGCACTCCAGCCTGGGTGATGGAGCAAGACTGTCTCAAAAAACAAAAACAAAAAAACCCCAATAAAAACAAGGAAGGGAAATTGCAGGGAGAACGCTGTCATTCTCTGGCCCTGAGAGTGGGGAGAAGGATTGTAAGGGGTGGCCTTCAGGGCTCCTCAGAGAGGAGGGAAGAGCACAGAGGAGACAGAGGAACAAGAATGGGACAGAAGAAGCAGACAGGCGGGAGAAGGAGAAGAGAACTAGAGAGGAAGGCGAGAGAGCAAGGTTGCAGGAAGAACACCAGGACACAGGGGCTGTCTGTTCTCGGCTTTGCCTGAAGATGAATGTGACTGCCATGCTAACTTGGCCAACACCCTGCCCCACCCCCCCAAACCCAGGCACCCAGCCCAGCCATGGCCCCCAGGGCCACCAAGCTGGAGCCAGGGCAGGAGGTGTAGAGTTGGGTGTGCGTCCAGACACAACACAGACCCCACTGCCCTGCTTGAGCCTTGGCTGTCATCCTCTGTCCCATTCTGGGCCCTTGGGGGTGGGGTGGGGAAGCGGGGTGAGAATGCCTGGCCAGAGAGGGTGACAGGGAAGTCCAACCCTGAAGGAGTCTTCTCCAGAGGAGGGGAACCAATCCTTTGATGCCCCTTGAGGGAGAAAGGGCGAGGAAGAGAGCTAAGACCTTAGAGGTGCTGCTTAAAGGACAAGGAGACTCAGGGACTGCAGAAGCCTGACAGGGACCTTAGGGCCCTTTTTAGGAGTGGACACAGTAGGAGAGAGAGGCTCCCCTCTGAGATAGGTGAGGGGGGGTTCTAAAGGCCACATGATATAGATAAAGGGAACAGAGTTGGGGGAGGATGCCCAGTGGGGGTGAGGGGCAGAGCCAGCAGGAATCTGAATGTTCAATCCTGTGGGGGTGGGGCAGCAAGGGCTTCCCAAACCCAAACGGGGAGGTTTTCACTGAATTTGATGTATTTTGGGTGTTGCCCGGTGGCTCCTTCCCGAGGCTCAGTGAGGCTCAGACACATTTTTGTCATTCCTGAGTCTGGGCCTCTGCTTTGCGGCCTGGACAGACAGACAGACAGACAGGGTGGCTTGGACAGCCAGGGGAGGGAAAGGGTTTCTCCCCTTCCATTCTGAGTCAATATTGACGCAGCAGGACATTAGCCTGACCCGTGACCTCGCTCACCAGCTTTTCCTTTCCCCACAAATAAAAGCCAGACCCCCAGAAGGCCTCCAGAGGTCACCATTTCACTCACCCGGCATTTCTAAGCCTCCCTCCTTCTCCCTCGACCCCAGCCACACACACATGGCTTATGGTTACCAGAGTCAAAACTCCAAGCTCTTGACTCACTCCTTACATCTTTCTCCAGTTCTCAGGCTCCTGGTCAGGAGGAAGTTCTGCCAGAAGTCTAACCTCCCTCCTTCCTTCTGAAACATCTCCTTTCTCCCTCTTGGCCCACAAACGGGATCAAGTTCCTTTCTTCCAGAAACATTCTCTCCAAAACCCATTCCCCAAATTAGTGGAGGAGGAAGAAGAAAGAGGAAGTGGGAGGAAAGTGGAGAGGAAACTTTCGCTGATGAACTGGACGTGGGGTCTGGACGGGAAGGGGGAAAATAGCCAAAACAGAGAAGAGGGAGCTAGAGGGTAAGTGGGAAAGCCCAGAGAGACTCTTGCTCCCAGGAAGCTTTTGGGATACCAAGAGGCCTGGACGAGGGTAAATGGAGACAGTGACAGAGACACAGAGAACAGGGCAGAGAATGTCACAACAGTTCGGTGATGAGAGAGATGAACAGAGAGGCTGAGACAGAGAGGTTCTAAAAAGCCAAGACAGCGCACACTAATGACAGACAGAAAGACAGACAGGCAGAAAAGCCAAGAAGGGGGCTCAGCCCAAAGGTTGCCAAGGCGATGGCACAGTTGTCCTGGGATGAACCCAGAGAATGACTGCCCCACTGAGCCTAGCATAGGGTGGGAGCAAGATCTGTCCTAGCTTGGGGAGACAGAGTCTCGGCCCTAGCAGCGTCTGACGCAAGGGAGACCCAGAACAGGGACCACTACCTCCCCTGGTGTCAAGAGGGTAGGAGGAAGGAATACGGAGCTCTCCAGCCAGGGAAGCTAAGGCCTGGGAGAGGCTCTCATCTCCCCTGGGGGTGCAAGAAGGACAACTCTCCACACACACCCCTCACCTCTTTCCCAGGAAGGGTTTATATTGGTGCCTGAGGCCATTGCACCGGAAACACTCCAAAGCCAACTGCTTCCTTCTCCAAACAATGCAGGATCCTGCTAACCAGGCTGAAATCTGGGACAGAAGGGGGAGGCTGGTTCTCCACGGCTCATACCCAGCACCACCAAGTCAGGGGCCTTTCCGCAGTACCATTCGACTGCTCCCAGATGCCCCATGAGCAATGAGCCCACATCCAGAGCTGGAGGACCTGAAAGGTAGAGAGTCCAAGGGCTGAGGAGGACCCTGAGAAGAGAGTACTGGGAGGGAATAAACCTAGGTTTGGGGGTTCTGATGTGCGAGGGCTCGGACTGCAGCAGGAGAAAAGAGAGTTAGACTTGAGTGAGGAAGGGCTTCCCAAAAGGCAAGGAAAGTGTTTTGAAGAGTGGGGGCATCTGGACAGGAACTGACTCTGGCAGGACCCAGGCTGCTGACCTTTGGGAGACTCAGTGATGGAAGGATGGTTGAGGGTAAAAACAATTTTATATATAGTGAAAATGAAGGGAGGAGAGAACAAGATCAGAAGAAAAAGATGTCTAGTGAAACAGCCCTAAACATCAAAATATCCCTCCAACCCCAAAATGAATTTCTTACACATTCTTGCTTTAAAAGAGCAAAGTAAGGGGAGACGTTTAGGATGTGAGTCTGATCAGGGAGAAAGGAGTTTGGAACTTCCTCTTAGGGATCCAGGACGCTAACACCCCAGCTTCATATCTCACTTCCACCGTTACCTACTCTAGTAACTGGTAATACGCCGGCTCAAGGGGGTGTGTGGAGAAAGGTCAGTAGGGAGGGAGGGAGGAAGTCAGCCTTATTCTTGAGCCATATCTGTCTGGCGGGTGCCCTCCCCACTACAAAATGTTCTCCAATCTCAGCAGAGCCTCAGTAGTCCCTCTTCCCATTCTCCACCCCATCTTTCTCCAACCTCTCCAGCAGCAGGTACACTCAATTTTGTCACTAGTGGGGAGTGGCATTACTCCCCAAAGGGCAGGGACCCTGCGGGCAGTTTCAGACATAGAAGAGAAAGCAGAAGAGGTGAGAAAGTGCGTAGGATTGCGGCCCTGGAGAGAAAGCAGCAAGCCAGTGACAGCGGGAGGAAGGTTAGATACTAAGTCAGGTGAGCTGGGTCATTTTCAATCTCTGGAAAGCAAACAAGAAAGTTCAGTGTTGATGGACCCGAGGCAGGAGGGCAGGGTTAGGGATCAGGCCCCCTAGGCTGCCTCTGGAGAGAGCCCATCTTGCATTTCTACGCGATTCCCCTTTCTCACCACCCCTACCCCAGAGTAGGGTGGAGCTGATTATTTATATTCCCACTCCTAAGGCAGGAATATTGGTGTGTGCTTGGGAGGGGTCCCCTCCTGGGGCTTTGGATAGAGTTTGAACTGAGCTGGGGATACAGAGGGAGGGTTGGTAGACGTTTTAAGAAAGGGTAGGGAGATAGTGAAGGGAGGCATGTCCAGTTTTTCTCTTCCAGTCACCCCCAACTAACTTGGTGTGGCAAATAGAACCCCTTTAGGGCCCTCGGAGTGGCGCTATCTGGGGTCCCTTCTTGACCTTCCCTGCTCTCCACAGAGACTCTCTTGCTTCTGCCTAACTCCAACCACCCTCCTTCATCAGGCTCCTGATGGGTCTCTTTCTCTCTCAAAAATGTTTTGTATTCCTCCCAGAAGCGGCTGCAACCCCAATCTCCCTGCCTCAGTTTCCCTTCTCACCTCAGGGCTGAGAACAAGAGGAAAATACATGATAATGACAGGAGTCATGGGCGGGGGCTGACTGTGCAGCTGGTCTAGGGGATATTCAGGGCAAGGCCCCTCTCCTCCTCCTGGGCAGATAACTGGGGTGGGGGGGGGTCAGACTGTCCACAAGATGGCACAACTGAGGGCCACTAAATATGTTTTTGGGGGGCAGAGCTACTTCCTGACCCTCTAACTCTCCTCCTCCAGTTGAAGCAAGTTAGGGAGAGGGACGGAGATAATCTGGTTTCAGAGAAAAACTTTCCCAATCCCAGTCTGGCAAGACAGAGGAGGGGTGTATGATGGTATCGGGCCCAGTTTTATCCTTGGATGAGAGGGCTAAGATGACGGGAAGAGATGAGATCCCACCCTTTCTCAAATCAGGGACCCAGCCCAGCCCAACCCCCATGACCCCAGCTCAAGGCTTAAAGCTTGGGCAAGACTTGAACCAGTGACTCACAAGTAAGAGAAAAAAAACAGCTGACACAAAAAGGGGAGAGAAGCACCCCATTTCCCCAAAAGGACGCAGTTCTAGCCTAAGCCTAACTGTGCAATATACAAAGTGTGTGTATGAGATTTGGGGATTGGGGGGGGCGCAGGGAATAAACACATTTACTAAAGGAGTGTGGGGGCACAGCCATAATCCCATCCAACCTCCAACTCTCCTTCCAATCCAAACTGCGATCAAGCCAGAAGTCAGGGCGAAGGCAGCCTCCCCCACCCTCCTAGCCCAGCATTCCAGGCCATTCTCCAGTCCCCTTCCCCAAAGATGACATCTGACGTTTTTTCGTCTCAAAGCTCCCAGGAATCAAGAAGGAAAATTCAAAGTCACATAGTATGACAAGCTCCCCTTCTCTGTCCCCCAACACAGCCCTACCCCAGGCTACTGACAGAGGCCGCGAGAAGGGGAAGAGCCCACTTCAGAACCCAGGCCTCCAGCCGGGGCTCTGGGGCCCGATTCCACACCCAAGCAGGGGGCCCTCCCTCTCCCCACCCACAGCCTTCCTGGGCCTGCCTGCCCTCTGCCCAGCAGGGTACCCCCGGCCCGGCTCCCTCTTCGAGCTTCAGAGGCCACTGCAAAACGCCCCCCCACCCCACCCCCGCCCCCTTTTGCAGCAGAACATTGCAAATCCGGATTCCTTCACAATTCAGATGGGGGGTGGGGGGTTGGAGGATGCAGGGGAGGCAGAGGCCCTCCCCGAGCAGAGATAGGAAAAGAAGGCCTCTCCTTCCTAGAAACAGAAAAAGGGGGAGTCCTCTTCCCTCTACCCAGGCCTCTGGTCTTTGTTTGTGCTGGGGGGCCCCGGAAGCATCATTTGCCCAGGGCCCCCATCCCCCAAATCGGACCCCCATCCCCGCCCCCAGTCGGGCCGCTGCTGTGTCAGCTGGACTGGGATAACAAAAGGCACCCCCTCCCGCGTCTCCCTTCCCCACTAGTACGCAGGAGTGGGGGGTGGGGAGAGGGTGCCCCCAGGGGTCCAAGGGGGACGCGGAATCTCACTCACCGTCGATAGCCGCCGCGACCAGAGCTGAGAGCAGGGGCAGCAGCAGCAGCCACGGCGGGGTCAGCATGGTGTGGGCTGATGCAAGCAGCAACCCCTTCCCCTCTGGTCTGCTACTTCTCGCCTTCACCCCCCAATTGGGGGGTCCCCCTTTTCCCCTCCTCCTTCTCTATTCTTAATCTTTCCTTCGGCAAAGCGCACCAGGGGCGTGGGTGAAGAGGTAGAGTTCCGAGCCCCTTGGGGAGGGCCTGCTGACGGGGGTGCGCCCCCTGCCCCCAAATCCAAACCCTTCACCCCACCCCCCCCACTTCACTCCTCGTTGCTCTTTCCCCCCTCCCCGGGCTAAGCTCACCGCCCCATCTCGGAGCCGCCTCCGGCTGCAAAAATGCACAATTGGGAGGAGGCGGGGTGGGGGGTGGGGGGCGTG
>PVKP010018568.1:0-44042 GCA_004027715.1 Plecturocebus donacophilus | reverse complement strand
CATAAGGGGGTCTGCTTAGAGACCCCGGTTCCTTCCCTTTCCTTGAGGTCCGAACCAAAGTCAGAGCCGAAGTTTCAGCTAAAACTGAAGCCAGGGTTATTTGCAGAGGCTGCCGCATTTCAGCTAAAACTGAAGCCAGGGTTATTTGCAGAGGCTGCCGCCCTTGTGCGTCCCTTGTGCGTCCGCTGGTGCTGGCCCAGGTTGGAGCTTCGGGCTAACTCTGCCACTCTCCAGGCGGACGCAGGGCTTCTCACAGCTGTGGGCCACCTAGTGGACGAACAGGTAGGAGCTGTGGCCGAAGCTCTGGCCACATTCACAAGCATCAGGCTTCCGGTCTGTGTGACTGTGCTGGTGCCGCAGAAGATTCCAACTGTGCACAGAACTCTTGCTACAAACAAGGCACTTAGAGGTCTTTTCGCCCGTGTGGAGCGCTAGTGTTGCAACAGGTTGGAGCTAAGGCTGAGGCTCTTGCCGCAGTCCCCTCAGCAGTAAGGCTTTTAGCCGGTGTGCGCGCTGGTGCTGGATCAGGTAGGAGCGGACGCTGAAAGTCTTCCCACACTCGGCACAGGTGTAGGGCTGAAGCGACGGCCACACTCGGGCAGTAGTATGGTTTTTCACTGGTGTGTACCCGCTAATGCTTAACCAGATCACAGCCACGTCGGAAGCTTTTGCCATACACCGCACAATGGTAAGGCTTCCTTGGTGGTGAATGAAGCAGGGGAGGCAGGCTGTGGTCAGCCCACACTTCCGGCACTCGCAGGTTTTGGGGCTTGTAGACGGTTGCTGTTGGCAAAAGCTTCTTCCTCCCCAGGGTCCGAGCTTGACCATTTTCCAGGCGGAGAGCTGCCCTGGCCACACCCGGAAGGGCCGCTCAGGCGGAGCCACCTCGCAATCCAGGGATGACCTGGGGGCTCCCCGGAATGCGAACGTCCCGCTTCCCCGCCGCTCCGCCCCGTCTGGATTCTGCCTCGCCACTTCTGGCGCCGCCGACTGCACCGCGGGTGAAGAGCGCCCCATTTCCTAGAAGCCAGCTACTGAGCTCACGAGCACGCCCAGAGCGGGGGACACTCGGGACCCCAGGGTCCAGCTCCGGAAAAGGAAAATTAGACAAGCCCTTGTCACTCTAGGAAGCGGCAGCGAACGGTTTCGGTAGGTTTAACCCTCTCCTTCCCCAGACCGAGCAAGGGCTCCCCATCTGCCAAGCGGTCAGGACCCCACACTTTGGGCCTGGTTCGGGGTTATCGGAGTCCATCCCAGGTCAGGGCCCTGCCACCGCTGGGGGGCAGCGAAGCGAGCCTGGAGGAGGAAAGGCGGTCACCGCCGAGCGCACGCCGAGGGCGGAGCAAGACACGAAAGCTCCGTGGTCTGACGTCCGGGCTGTCTGGAGGCCCCATCCCACCTGGAGGGCCCTGAAGAGTCTTCAGTGCGTCCCGAGGTAGGCGTGCGAAGCTGGGCGCGGAACACATCTCCCGCATGCACCGCCCGCACGTCCCAGGTCGCGCAGCGACTAGGTTACCGCCGCGCCTCCTGTGCAAGGACAAACTTCCGGGTTCGAGAACTACAACTTCCGACTGGCATAGCTGCGGCAACGCTATTTAAACACAGTCAGCAAGGCGGTGCCCGGCGACTCCCCTGTCTTCCAGTTCCGTTCCCTGGGATCCGCGGCGAGAGGCGGGGCGGAGTCTGAGGCCTGAGCCAAGATGGCGGCTGCGAAGCCAACCCTCACGGACTCGCTCTCGTTCTGCCTCGCGCAGCTAGCGGCGGCGACCGGGGAGGGTCTGGGTGGGGAAAAGGACCCAGCTACCAACGAGACACCCCTGGGCTGCGCGCTCCTAGCCCTCCGCACTCGTCACATCAAGGCAGCAGGGGGAATCGAGCGCTTCCGGGCACGCGGCGGGCTCCGCCCCCTTCTTGCGCTGCTACGGCGAGCGGCTGCGGCGGGTCCCGCCCCGTCCCAGACAGGCACTGGCTCCGCCCCTTCGTCGGCCGCGTCAGCAGCTTCTAGCCCCGCCCCTGCATCGGGCCCCGCCCCCTCCGATGTGTCGTCGACTCCTTCGCCACCAGTGCGCCTGCGCAAGAAGCTGGACTTGGCGCTTAGCATCCTAGCCGACTGCTGTACGGAAGGGGCGTGCCGGGCCGAAGTGCGCAGGCTCGGAGGTATACTCCCGTTGGGTAAGTGCTCCGCCCCTGTTTCCTAGAAAGATTTGGTTTGCCACTCCCACGCTCTGGATTTCCTGGGCAGTGTGGAGTTCTTTGTGTCATATCCCAGAATAACGTGCTTTAGGTTGGAGCAGCGCTCCTGTTTCTCAAGCTGTTGTGTCCCATGACGTCACTGCTCTCTCTATAGATTATTCCTGACCCCTCGCAGATCAGATAATTACGGCCATTATGTAGGAATTGGTTGTTGAGGACTTTTTTCGGAGCTGGACTAGCAGAGGCCAAATGATTATTTGGTGACGTTTTCAGTTGATTCCTATCCTCCAGTTATGATGTTCATTGCAGACATTCAATGCCCACTATGTGTCTAGCCATGTGCAAGGCTCTGAATCCCCACTGATGAGCTGGACGGTGTAGTGGTTCACAAAGGGAGTTCTGCAAAAGTCACCTAACCCTTCTGAGGCTAGATTTCCTTGTAAAATGGGGCAATAATAGCTACCTCAAAAAATTGGAGTGGGGAGAAAAGGAAGTACAAATATAGCACGAATATTCCTTGACATGTGCAGGTAAAAAAAAAAAAAGACATATAGCACGAATGTAAAAATATTCTAAGCATGGCTACTTCAAGTTATTAAAAACTAGCACAAGCCGGGCGCAGTGGTGAGCGCTAGTAGTTCCAGCTACTTGGGAGGCTGAGGCGGAAGGATCACTTGCGCCTGGGAGATCAAGGCTGCAGTGAACAATGACTGTGCCTCTACTCCAGCCTGGGCAACATAACAAGACTTAATCTATTAGAAAACCAAACAAACCAGTAGTCACTTAGGGAGCAGGAAAAAGTAAATAAAAATAATAAAAACCAGCACAGTGAGAACAAATCTTAGCAAAAGATAAGCTTTTCTGTTTACCAGCTAAATTGGTGCCTCCTAGTGGCAATGGGTGAAAGCAGTTTACATGTCACTACCTGCCCTCCACGAAATTATGTTAGTTTTGATGACCTCTTAACTTTCTGGATAAAGAAAAGCATTAATATACTTAAAATTTACATAAAATATATCTGGACTGTAATATGTTTGACAAGAGGCTCGGTTATTAAATAACCTCCATCATTCACTGACTGTTTTAAATATCTTCTGAATCCGTCTGCTTCTGTCTTCCTACTTCCACTATGTGCCCAGAGACTGGTACCTCTGTGCTATGTGATGCTGGTAGCTGGGTTAATTCAAGCTGTTGTCTTTTCTTGCTTGGACTATTATGACAGCCTTTTGACTCCTCCCCTGTCCTATTCTTTCCCCTGTAATACATTCTCCCTATGGATGCCAGATTGTACCATGTCACTCCCCTTCATAAAACCCTTGTGTGGCCCCCAGTGCCTTCACATTCAAGCCCCTGGCCTGGCATTTGAAGCCTTTCACAGACACTGCATCTTACCCCTGGGCCTTTGCAAAGGCTGCTTCCAAACTTGAAATGCCTTTTCACACCCCATCCACCGTGTTTCTAGCAAATACCTCCCTGTGTACCCCTCCAGACCCAGCTCAAGTGTTAGCCTCTTCTTTTTGTTTTTGAGATGGAGTCTTGCTCTGTTGCCTAGACTGGAGTGCAGTGACGTGATCTCTGCTCACTGCAACCTCTGCCTCCTCAGTTCAAGCAGTTCTCCTGCCTCAGCCTCCTGGGTAGCTGGGATTACAGGCATGCACCGCCATGCCCATGTAATTTTTGTAGTTTTAGTAGAGATGAGGTTTGGCCTTGTTGGCCAGACTGGTCTTGAACTCCTGACCTTAGGTGACCCACACACCTTGGCCCCCCAAGTGCTGGGATTACAGGTATGGGCCGCTGTGCCCTGCTGAGCATTAGCCTCCTCTGCAAGCCTTCCCAACCTTCTCAGGCCACATTTTCCAGGTGATTGATGCTCCCATTGATGCTACTTCCCAGACAATAAGGGGTAGAACCCTCAAGAGCCCAGACTCTCCTTGCAGTGACCATTCTTCAGTGCATGAAGACAGACAGCATCCAGAACCGAACGGCCCGTGCCCTGGGGAACTTAGCCATGGAACCTGAGAGCTGTGGGGACATCCACTGTGCTGGTGAGAGGCTGTGAGGGTGGGGCCAGCTAGGGCTCAGGGTGGAAGAAAGACTTGAGTATCTGTCCATGTTCACTCTCTGTGCTCCCCTTTCCTGCCCTCCTCAGGTGCTGTTCCCCTGCTTGTGGAGAGCCTTACAGCCTGCCAGGACTCACTGTGTCTGCAGAATGTGGTGCGTGCCCTCCGTAACCTGGCGGACTCACCCCAGCACCGCCTGGCCCTGGCACAGCAGGGAGCAGTGCGCCCGCTGGCTGAGCTCCTGGCCACTGCCCCAGACGCTGCACTGACCTCAGCTCTCGTCCGTGCCCTCCTGGAACTCAGCCGAGGCTGCTCCAGGGCCTGTGCTGAGCAGCTTAGTCTGGGTGGGGGACTAGGCCCACTCGTCAGCCTGGCTTCCCACCCCAAGCGGGTAGTACGTGAGGCAACCATTCTGACCCTCGCCAACCTGTGTGCCCAGGGCTTGATTCGTCCTGCACTGGGCAATGCTGGTGGGGTGGAGGTGCTGGTACGGGAGCTCCAGCAGCGCCGGGGTCCCAGTGGAGCCAGCCCAGCCTCCCAGCAGCCCCTGGTGCGGGCCGTGTGCCTCCTGTGTCGCGAGGCCATCAACCGGGCCCGGCTGCGGGATGCTGGTGGCTTGGATCTGCTGATAGGCCTGCTGCGGGACCCTCGTGCCAGCGCATGGCACCCTCGTATTGTGGCTGCCCTTGTGGGCTTTCTCTATGACACTGGGGCCCTGGGCCGGCTTCAGGCTCTGGGACTTGTGCCTCTCCTGGCTGGGCAGCTGTGTGGTGAGGCTGGCGAGGAAGAAGAAGAGGGAAGAGAAGCTGCTTCCTGGGACTTCCCTGAGGAGCGGACCCCTGAGCGGGCACAGGGTGGAAGCTTCCGGAGCCTCAGGTGAATCCCTGCCCCAAGGATTGGGAGGGTGAGCAATGTGGTGACATAGGGTTTGTGTCTGTCCTGGCCCTCTTCACTACCCCCACCCCCATTCTGTCCGAGTAAGACTTTTATTACCCAGACTCCTGATTGCCTGCCATGACATGACCACCTGTCAGTTTCCATTTAACATGCTCCTCTCTCCTGGGTCTACCTTTTCTTTTTTTTTTTTTTCTTTTTTGGAGACAGGGTTTTACTCTTTTGCCCAGGCTGGAGTGCAGTGGTGCCATCTGTACTCATTGCAACCTCTGCTTCCCAGGTTCAAGCATTCTCCTGCCTCAGCCTCCCAAGTAGCTGGGATTACAGGCGCCTGCCACCACGCCCAGCTAATTTTTGTATTTTTAGTAGAAATGGGGTTTCACGGTGTTGGCCAGGTTGATCTTGATCTCCTGACCTTATGATCCGCCCGCCTCGGCCTCCCAAAGTGCTGGGATTACAGGCGTGAGCCACCGTGCCCAGCTGGATCTACCTTTTAACCTTGGTTCCACCCCAGCTCCTTTGAACTTTGGGACCCAGACAAGTTCACTGGGAGGTGGAATGTACACTGGTTAAGACCGTGGGCTCTGGAGTTCATATTCTTACTCTGTTACCGTCATCACTCATAAGCCAAAGCGTCACAGGAAAGCTGAGGAATTCTGAGAGTCTGAGTCCCTGTGTGTGACATACACGCCCCACAGAGTTGTTGCAGAGATTTGAGGGTCTTTTGCCCCATGCCTGGCACTAAGCGTTGCTCACTGGACGTCAGCCTTCTCGTGAGCTCTCTGACTTCCATCTCCGACCACTCCTGCTGCCTGCAGCTCTCTTTCGCACTGGCTTTCTAGCTAGTTTTTGCAGATGATAGGTGGGTATACTGCATCTGGGGCTGCTGTTCTCTCTGCCTAGAACACTCTTCCTTCCGTCTGCCCTCCTGTCTCAGCTCCTTCAAGTCCTTATTCAGACCTTACCTTCTCAGTAGAGGCCACCATCATCACCCTATTTAAAATTGCAACTCTCCCCTCCCCCAGCTTTTTATTTTATTTTATTTTATTTGTTTATTTTTTTGAGACAGAGTCTCGCTCTGTCGCCCAGGCTGGAGTCCAATGGCATGCTCTCGGCTCACCACAACCTCCGCCTCCCGGGTTCAAGCAATTCTCCTGCCTCAGCCTCCCAAATAGTTCAGATTACAGGTGTGCACCACCACGCTCGGCTAATTTTTATGTTTTTAAGTAGAGACCGGGTTTCACCATGTTGGTCAGGCTGGTCTCAAACCCCTGATCTTGTGATCTGCCCTCCTCAGCCTCCCAAAGTGCTGGGATTACAGATGTGAGCCACTGCGCCCGGCTGGTTATTATTATTTTTTTAATATTAGAGATGGGGAGGTCTCACTTTGTTGCCCAGGCTGGTCTTGAACTCTTGGCTTCTAGTGACCCTCCTGGCTCAGCCTCTCAAAGTACAGGGATTACAGGTGTGAGCCACCACACCCGGCCCCCAGTGCTTCCTATTTCCTTTTTATTTTCTCCATGATCCCTGTACTCCACACTGGCCCCACACTAACATAACTCGTGGTTCACTTACTTGTCTGCTTCCTCTCACTGGAACATAAACTCCAGGAGGACAGGCACTTTGTTCAGTGCTTCTACCCAGCACCCAAAGAAGGGCTTGACACATGACAAGCATCAGTAATTGCTGAATGAGGTTTTGGTCCCATCCCCCACTCACTTCTGTTTCTTCCCTTTCTCCGCTTTCCTCCTTGCCCTGGCTTTGTCTCCCTCCAAGACAGCTTTTAGCTAATGTAGTGGCTCGTGCCTGTAATTCTCAGGAAGCCAAGGCAGGAGGATTGCATGAGCACAGGAGTTAGAGACCAGGCTGGACACCATAGCAAGACCCATATCTACAAAAAATTTTAAAAATTAGCAGAGTGTGGTAGTACACACCTGTAGTGCCAGCTACTTGGGAGGCCGAGGTGGGAGGATTGCTTGAGCTCAAGAGTTCAAGGCTACAGTGAGCCAGGATCCTGCAACTGCATTCCATCCTGAGCTACAGAGCCAGACCACGTTTCTTTAAAAAAACAGCAATGAAAAATGGCTCATGGCTCTTGGATTCTGCCCCTTCACCTTGGCTCTGGGTTCAGTCTCCTTCCCTTTCTGCCCTCCGCAGGTCATGGCTGATCTCTGAGGGCTACACTGCGGGCCCTGATGACATCTCCCCTGACTGGTCTCCTGAGCAGTGTCCTCCGCTGGAGCCTGCGGAGCCGGCCAGCCCCATCCCCAGCCCAACCTCCCAGTGGGCACCTCGCACCCCGCGCACTCCAGGCCGAAGCCCAGCCACAGCCATTGAGGAGCCTTGGGGACGCGAGGGGCCAGCCCTGCTGCTGCTGTCACGCTTTTCCCAGGCCCCAGACCCAAGCGGGGCACTGGTGACCGGCCCGGCCCTGTGTGGCCTGCTGACCTATGTGACCGGGGCACCGGGTCCGCCCAGTCCACGCGCACTTCGCATCCTGTCGCGCCTCACCTGCAACCCCGCCTGCCTCGAGGCCTTCGTGCGCAGCTATGGCGCGGCGCTGCTGCGGGCCTGGCTGGTGCTCGGGGTCGCGCCAGACGACTGGCCAGCACCGCGTGCCCGGCCTGCTCTTCACAGCCGGCACCGAGAGCTGGGTGAGTTCCCACGCCCACCAGTCTCCCCTCCCCGGTGTGAGTTCCCATCCTCCTCCATGGCTTCCGTGGGCCCAGAACCTCACCTTCCCACTGCCCTCCCCAGCCTGTCCTCCAGACAGCCCATTGCCAGAGTGGGGTGGGGGTGGGAAGCAGGATGCTCCCGTCTGCATGCCCACGGGCAGAATTCCGCTGCATCCCCTGCCCAAGCCCTGGGGCCCAGATCCCCTAACTCCAGAGGCAGCTCTGGGCCGAGACTGGCCTGTCTGTGCCTCTTTCCTGGCTCTGCCCTTGGTTCAGTGCTGTCCTGGCTGCTCCCCGCCAGCCCCACCACCACCCCCAGCACGGCCAGGGACTGCCCTGTCTGCTGTGCCCTAACCACAGGCTGCTTCCGGGTCCGGGACTTGCACCCTGACCATCCCACCTTCTGTCCTTGTCCTGGACTTCAGGTTCCCAATGTCCCGATCCCAGCCCTCACTCTTCAGTGCCCTGATTTCTCACCCCGAGTTTTCACCCTCCTTCCTCTCACCGGCCCAGAGTCCTGTCTCACCCACCCCACCCGCCTCAGACCCCAGCTCCAGCCTAACAAGCTCTCCACCTGCAGGGGAGAGGCTACTGCAGAACCTGACAGTTCAGGCCGAGTCACCCTTCGGGGTCGGGGCCCTCACGCACCTGCTGCTCTCTGGGAGCCCTGAGGACCGAGTGGCCTGCGCGCTGACCCTGCCCTTCATCTGCCGGTGAGTGGGAAGTGGATGCCTTTTGGGGTGGGGGGAACAGTGCTGTGTTTCCCAGGCCTGCCGTTTCCCATCTGAAAGGTGCTCTCTTCCCCGTAGGAAGCCCTCTCTGTGGCGCCGGCTGCTCCTGGAGCAGGGTGGCCTCCGCCTCCTGCTTGCAGCACTGACCCGGCCGGCCCCACACCCGCTCTTCCTCTTCTTTGCTGCGGACTCCCTATCCTGCCTCCAAGGCCTGGTGTCTCCCACTTTGAGCCCAGCGCTCCCACCGGCAGTCCCCATGGACCTAGACCCACCTTCCCCTTGCCTCTACGAACCTCTGCTGGGCCCAGCTCCTGTCGCAGCTCCTGATCTGCACTTCCTGCTGGACTCAGGCCTCCAGCTCCCCGCCCAGCGAGCGGCCTCAGCCACTGCCTCCCCTTTCTTCCGGGCCCTGCTGTCAGGCAGCTTTGCTGAAGCCCAGATGGACCTGGTGCCCCTGCGAGGCCTGTCACCTGGCGCAGCCTGGCCTGTCCTGCATCATTTGCACGGTTGCCGGGGCTGCGGGGCCGCCCTGGGGCCCGTGCCCCCACCAGGCCAGCCCCTGCTGGGCTCAGAGGCCGAGGAGGCGCTGGAGGCCGCTGGTCGTTTCCTGCTGCCTGGGCTGGAGGAGGAGCTGGAAGAGGCCGTGGGCCGCATCCACCTGGGACCCCAGGGTGGCCCGGAGTCAGTGGGTGAGGTGTTCCGCCTGGGCCGGCCCCGGCTGGCTGCCCACTGTGCCCGCTGGACACTGGGGCCAGAGAAGTGCCCAAGGAAGCGGGCGCTGGCCCTGGTGGGGCTTGTGGAGGCAGCAGGTGAAGAGGCGGGGCCCCTGACAGAGGCTTTACTGGCTGTGGTGATGGGGATCGAGTTGGGGGCAAGGGTCCCAGCCTAGACTGTTGACATCCCTTGGAAAGGGAAACCCAGGATGAATTGGCTGTGAAGGAGCCTCCCTGAGATTGGCAAGGGAGGAGGCTGAGCAGAAGGAGACGTCATGGAGGAGTGGTGAGAACATGGAAGCGGACCCCAGGATGATGGTCTGAAGACCCAGGAGTGAGAAGCCAAGGCCAGGGTCTGGGCACGGGGCCCAGAGAAGCAGAACAGCCCAGGGCCCCAGTGCCTGGCCAAGCCCGGCCCTCTAGAGTGGAGATTAAAAACTTTGGAGTTGGATACCTGTGTTGTGTGGTGTGTCTGCTTCTGTTCCTTGGGAATATCCCCCTCCCTTCACCCACCAAGTGGGGTCTTAATCAGGTCTTTGTGACTGGACACAGACCACCCTTGCATGTGAGAGTTTAATCAGTATTGGGACAGGGTGGAGTTCCCAGGCTGCAGCTTAGGATGTGGTTTTGGGCCCCAGGGGAAGCCTGCTTCTTGCTGTCAGGGCCTCATTGCTCTGACATAGCCTCCCAGCTAGACACGCAGACCTTGCTCAGGGTTGGGAGGTTCGTGCTGAGGGAATGTTGTTAGTCTGATGGTGTGTGGAAGGTCTTGGCATTACTTTTTTCTGGCTGATCATTGCCCATCTTGGGCCCCCATTGTCTGGCTCCCTTTTCATCTCCTGGGCCACGTGTCCTCCTGCCTGAGGAAAGAACTGCTGTGCTTCTGGAATCTCTGAGCCCTGTCTTAGTTGTGCCCAGAGACAGCCAAAGCCCTAGTGCTGGCGTTCAGAAGGAATGGCTCACATTGCTTTGGTCTCCAAGGCGGGGTCTCCATCACCTGGCTTCCAGATCTATTTTTTTAAAACTATCATTTTGCTTTAGATTCAGGGGGCATGTACATGTTTGTTACATGGGTATATTGTGTACTGGTGGGGATTGGGTTTCTAGTGTACCCATTACCCAAATAGTGATCACTGTACCTGATAGGTAATTTTCCAGCTCTTGCCCTGCACCCACCTGCCCCCCTTTTGGAGTCCCCAGTGTCTGTTATTTCCATCTTCATAGCCATGTGTACCCATTGTTTACCTCCCCCTTATAAAAGAGAACATGTGGTATTTGGTTTTCTGTTTCTGAGTTAGTTTAGTTAGGATAATGGCCTCCAGCTCCATCCATGTTGCTGCAAAGGACATGATTTCATTTTTTAAGGCTATGTAGTATTCCATGATATATATGTACCACATTTTCTTTTTTTTTAAGAGGGTCTTGCTATGTTGCCCAGGCTGATCTCAAACTCCTAGGTTCAAGCAATCTTCCTGCCTCAGCCTCCAAGTGCTGGGATTTACAGGCATGAGCCACTGTCCTAGCCAACATTTTCTTTATTCAGTCAACCACTGATGTATACTTAGGTTGTTTCTGTGACTTTGCTATTGTGAATAGTGCTGCAATGAACACAAGTACAGGTGTCTTTAATGTGATTTATTTTTCTGTGGGTAGGTACTCGGTTGTGGGATTTCTGGGTCAAATGGTAGTTCTAGTTTTAGGTCTTTGAAAAATTTCCTTACTGTTTTCAGTAAAGGTTGAGCTAATTTACAGTCCCACCAACAGTGTGTAAGTATTCCCCTTTCTCTACATTCATGCCAAGCTGTTGTATTTTGACTTTTTTTTTTTTTTTGAGATGGAGTTTTGCTCTTGTTGCCCAGGCTGGAGTGCCGTGGCACGAACTTAGCTCACTACAACCTTCGCCTCCCAGGTTCAAGTGATTCTTTTGCCTTAGCCTCCCCAGTAGCTGGGATTACAGGCATGCACCACCATGCCCGGCTAATTTTGTATTTTTAGTAGAGACGGGGTTTCGCCGTGTTGGACAGGCTGGTTTCGAACTCCTGACCTCAGGTGATCCACCCGCCTCGGCCTCCCAAAGTGCTGGGATTACAGGCGTGAGCCTCCACGCCTGGCCGTATTTTGAGTTTTTAATAATTGGTTGCAGATGGAGAGCTGAGGTTGTCGCTTGCTGTCTCTGAACCTCTGTGAGTGTTGGTCTGGGTCTTTGGTTTTCAGGCTATGCATTAGAACCAAACAGAGAGCTCTGAAAAACTATCCATGTGGTCAAGGCGGGCAGATCACGAGGTCAAGAGATTGAGACCATTCTGACCAACGTGGTGAAACCCCACCTCTACTAAAAATACAAAAATTAGCTGGGTGTGGAAGTGCATGCCTGTAATACCACCTACCCGGGAGGCTGAGGAAGGAGACTTGCTTGAACCCGGGAGGCAGAGGTTGCAGTGAGCTGAGATTGCACCACTCCAGCCTGGGCAACAGAGGAGACTCCATCTCAACAACAAAAAATGAAAGGAAAAAAAAAAAAAAGAACCATCGATGCCTGGGCCCTTTTGCTCACATTGGACTGGGCATCAGTATTTTATTTTTATTTTTATTTTTGGGGTCTTGCTCTGTCGTCCAGGCTGGAATGAAGTGGAACAATCTCAACTCACTGCAGCCTCCACCTCCTGGGTTCAAGCAATTCTCCTGCCTCAGCCTCCCAAGTAGCTGGGATTACAGGTGCCCCCACCAGGCCCAGTTAATTTTTTTGTACTTTTAGTAGAGACAGGGTTTCACCATGTTGGTCAGGCTGGTCTCAAACACCCGCCTTGGCCTCCCAAAGTGCTGGGATTACAGGCATGAGCCATTGCTCCTGGCCAGGCCCTATCTTCAAATATAGTCACACTGGAAGTTAAACTTCAATGTATAAATTTGGGGGATGGAACACAAACATTCAGTCCATAACACTCCCTTTCGCCCAACCTTAGACAACCACTAATCTACATCTTATTTCTACGTATGACCTATTCTGGACGTGTCATATGAATGGAATCATAATGTGTGATCCTTTGTGTCTGGCTTTCACATAGCATAATGTTATCCAGGTTCATCCACACTGTGGCATTTTATTTCTTTTTATTAGGAATAATAGTTTCACTTTATGGATTGCTATGGCTTGAACGTGTCCCCTAAAGTTCTTGTGTTGGAAACTTAACCCCCAGTGCAACTGTTGAGAGATGGGAACTTTAAAAAGTGATTAGGTTATGTGGGCTCTTCCCTCATGAACAATTAATGGCATTATTGCATGATTTAGGTTAGTTATCAAGGGAGTGGACAGTTGATAAATGGATGGGTTCTGCCCCCACCCAACTCCATCTCTTGCTCCGTGTTGCCTTTCTGCTTTCTGCCATGAGATGAGGCAGAAAGAAGGCCCTCACCAGATGCAGGCCCCTTGACCTTGGACTTCCCAACCTCCAGAACTGAAAGAAAGAAATCTCTATTCTGTATAAATTACCCAGACTTAGGCATTCTATGATGCAGCACAAAACAAAGACATGGATATGCCGCTTTTCTTTCTTCAATCGTCAGTTGATGGACATTCGGGTTGTGTCCACTCCGGGGCTAATATGAATAATGCTGCTATGAATATTCATGCACAAGTTTTATGTGGAATATGCTTCTATTTCTCTTGGTTGCATATCTAGAAGTAAAATTGCTGGATCATATAACTCTATGTTTACATTCCAACCAGCCATGTGTGAGGGTTCCAATCTCTCCATATCCTCCAAAAACTCTATCTGGGTTTTTTTTTTTTTTTTCTGAGTTGGAGTTTCACTCTGTCACCCAGGCTGGAGTGCAATGGTGTAATCTCTGCTCACTGCAACCTCTGCTTCCCGAGTTCAAGTGATTCTCCTGCCTCAGCCTCCCAACTAGCTGGGATTACAGACCCCTGCCACCATGCCTAGCTAATTTTTGTATTTTTAGTAGAGGCCTGGTTTCAACAAAGTTTACCAGGATGGTCTTGAACTCCTGACCTCAGGTGATCCGCCCCCATCGGTCTCCCAAACTGCTGTGATTACAGGCATGAACCACCAAGCCCAGCCGTTAAAATGTTATTATTATTATTATCATTATTTGAGATGGAGTCTCCATCTGTTGCCCAGGCTGGAATGCAGTGGTGTGATTTCAGCTCACTGCAGCCTCTGCCTGCCAGGTTCAAGTGATTCTCCTGCCTCAGCCAAGTAGCTGGAACTACAGGCACCCACCACCATTCCTGGCTAATTTTTTTTGTCTTTAGTAGAGACTGGGTTTCACCATGTTGGACAGGCTGGTCTCAAACTCCTGACCTCAGGTAATCTGCCCACCTCAGCCTCCCAAAGTGCTGGGATTACAAGCGTGAGCCATTGCTCCTGGCCTAATTATCTGTGTTTTTTATTATCGCCATCCTAATAGTTATGGTGTGGCATCTCATTGTAGCTTTGATTTGCATTTCTCTGGGGACTAATGAAGTTGAGGATCCTTTCATGTAATTATTGGCCATTTACATAACTTCTTTGAACTGTTTATTCAGGTCGTTTGCCCATTTTATTTTTTTTATTTTTTATTCTTGAGACAGGGTCTCCTCTGTCGCCCAGTTCAGTGGCGCAATCTCGGCTCACTGCAGCCTCTGCCTACAGGGTTCAAGTCTCAGCTTCCAAGTAGCTGGGATTACAGGTGGCTGCCACTACACCCAGCTAATTTTTGTATTTTTAATAGAGATGGAGTTTTGTCATGTTGGCCAGGCTGGTTTCAAACTCCTGACCTTAACTGACCTGCCCTTCTCGGCCTCCCAAGGTGCTAGGAGTATAGGCATGAGCCACCTTGCGTGTCTGGCATTTTAAAAAGCTCCCCAGGTTGTTCTGATTTGCTCCTTAGTTGAGACCCACAGTCCAGTGCTCAGATCTGTCCAGGAGAGTGGCTGCAGCACAGTCGTCTGTCCATAACCACCTCTAGAGCTTCTAGTTTCCACCTTATTTCCCAGGGTCTCAGTCCAGGGAAGGCCTTGCTACTTTGTGGCTGGAGACTGTGTCTTGCTTTCTGCCCTGAATTCATCAGTAACTTGCGAAAGGGCTGTTTCGGAGCAGGCCTCGGCTACCTCGGTTTTGGGGAAGGGCTTTGTCTTGCAGGCTGGCTGTGGGTTCGTTGCCTAGGAGTGTTTTCCCTGAGTTTGCAAGGGGCTTGCTTCCGGGTTTGAGTTTACCAGTGCCTGTGACCAAGTCTTGGAGGGAAGGTCCTATCGTAGAGCCTGTGGGTGGGTTCACTGTGTCTGTCCCCGTCGTTGAGTCGTTTTTCTGTGTCTGGTATATATGCTTCTTGGGGCCTCTATTTATCTGTCAGGGTCTCCGATGGGAAGGTCTCTGAACCTGCGGTCTAACTGAGCCTTAGAACATCACTCCTGCTACCAATCCAAAAATTCCATCTGGGACAAGTGTCCCAGGAACGGCGTGGGTGGGAGGGGGCCTCTGTCTAGGACTCAGGCGCTGGCTTTGCGGGGTGTCTGCTTGGGGGCCTCGGTCTGTGTCTGTAAGTCTCCCTAGGCAGCTGCTCTATCTAGGGCTTGGTCTGGAGGAGCCACTTCTCTCTGGCTCTGGCCGCCTGGGGCTCCCTGCAGCTGAGGCCAAGGCTGGGGTGTGGCCGCCTCCGCTGCAGGCCGGCGGGCTGGGCTCGGGTGGGCCGGGGCGCTCCCTCCCTTCCACGCCCCCACCCCGGGTTCCTCCGTTCATCGCCCCCCCAATCCCTATCCCAGCGGGTCCCGGCTTCCTTACATGGTCACGGCCGGGCTTCCAGCTCCCGGACGTCCCCCGCCCCCCGCCCCCACCGGACACGGCCCCCGCCCTGCTCGCCCCGCGCTACCCGCCCGCGCCCCGCCATGGAGGACCTGGGTGAGTGGGGCCGGATCCCCGGGTCCGCGGCCCCTCATCGCTGCCCAGATCTGCCTCCCCGCCGTCGCACTCCCGCATCTCCCCATCCCTGTCTTCTAGCTCCTGCTTTTCGCCTCTGCCCGCGCCTCCTTTCCAACTCCACGTCCCCCTTCCTGCCTCTCCCTTCCTGCCTTTCCTGGGCCGGCCGCTCCCTCCCTTCTTTCCTCGCTCCGCTCCTCCATCCCAGGCTGCGGCGGATGGAACTGGAGGTGCGGCGCCCGCGGGCGCCCGGGCGCGGGGCTCTGGGGAAGGAGGGGTTAAAGGGGCCTCGGCCCGGGGACCGGGAAAGTAGACGGCATGGGAAAGTCTGGCATCAAGTTTTGGAGAGAAAAGCGGCCTGCCTGCGGTTTTTTTTGGGAGAGGAGTTACGGGCTCCTCAGCACGGTGGGTTCAGGTCCTTGAGGCAAGGAAGAGAATAGTATAGCCCAGGAGGGCCTAGGAGCCCGCGAGAGCTTCAGGGTTTCACGCGGGTGCTCAGAGACGAAGACTGAAGGCAGGACTTCTGGGTTCTGGAAGGCAAAGGGCTCAAAGGACCCGGATCTGGGGATGCAGGGATGGACGGGGGTGTCTTGTCCGGAAGGGGGACACAGGTATCTCGTCCTCCCAGTTTGCCGAGCCTGGGGTTGGAAGGCTGTGCGCTCCACGGGAGAGACGGGCTTCCGGCCCCCGGCAGTAGAGGGCGCTGCTCGGTAGGGGTAACTGACGCCGTACCGCGGAGAAGCAGCCAATCAGAAGGCAGGTTCCAGCGAAGCGCTAGTAAGGAGCGCAGGGCGGGACTCAGGGGCCTGGGAGTGGCCAGGCTGGGCGGGATCTGTGTAGGTAGCCGGAGGAGTTAGTGAGCATGGAAGAGAGAGCGTCCAATCAGAAAGCTCGGGGTCAGGCATGGGGCCAATGGACCAATTTGGAGGGGAGCCAAATTTGACTTGAGTGAAGAGCCCATTTTGACTGTATCAGAGAAGATGGGGAGAAAAAAAGAATCAGGAGACTGGGTTTGTGCTTGGCTCCCAGCGTGAGCAACTGAGATGTTCTGGTCATAAATATTCCTTGCTACCCTTCCATCAGTACTCTGCCTGGGTCTGGCCCTGTGACCTCTGGTCTTAATACTGGCCTCTGTCCTTCTATAGTACTGCCCACTGGGAACCTTACCTTCTGATCTAATCATGACCATTGTCTCTCTCCCTGATGGCTTCTCCCTGCAGACGCCCTGCTCTCTGATCTGGAGACCACCACCTCACACATGCCAAGGTCGGGGGCTCCCAAAGAGCGGCCTGCAGAGCCTCTCACCCCTCCCCCACCCTATGGCCACCAGTCACAGGTGAGATCGGATGTTGGGGACTGGGGCAGCCACTAGGGCCCGGCTCAGCCTAAGCGTTGGGGATCTCAGCCTGAGAGGGGCAGAGTGCAGACCTGTCATCCCACCTGTTTGTCTCTGCTCTGTAGACAGGGTCTGGGGAGTCTTCAGGAGCCTCAGGGGACAAGGACCACCTGTACAGGTGAGGAGCCTGGCAACTGGGGCATAGGGGGCCAACTGAGGCTCAGGTGAGGAGGCTTGGAATCCCCACCCCTGAACCCAGGCTTCCACTCTGCTTCCCAGCACGGTATGCAAGCCTCGATCCCCAAAGCCTGCAGCCCCGGCGGCCCCTCCATTCTCCTCTTCCAGTGGTGTCTTGGGTACTGGGCTCTGTGAGCTAGATCGGTTGCTTCAGGAACTTAATGCCACCCAGTTCAACATCACAGGTACCAGGGTGACTGAGAGAGGACTTGATTGGATGGGGGGAGGGGAGGGAAGGGCAGAGCAGAGACTAAGGGGAATACACTTCCCAGAGTAGCAGTTAAAGGGACCTAAAGCCTCAAGTGGGAGGGTGGGTTGAGCGTGGCCCTATGTGTGGTATCCTCCTCTCCTCTCTCCAGATGAAATCATGTCCCAGTTCCCATCTAGCAAGGTGGCTTCAGGAGAGCAGAAGGAAGACCAGTCTGAAGACAAGAAAAGACCCAGCCTGTGAGTTTGACGTCATTGTCAGGGCTGAGAAGAGATGGGTCCTGGATGTCTGAGTCACTAGAGGGAGCATTACTCTGGGAGGCTCTGAGATAACACAAGCCTGTTCTTCACAGCCCTTCCAGCCCGTCTCCTGGCCTCCCAAAGCCTTCTGCCACCTCGGCCACTCTGGAGTTGGATAGACTGATGGCCTCACTCTCTGACTTCCGCGTTCAAAACCACGTGAGTTGGGCAGTGGGCCAGTGTCCATTTGTAGCTCTCCAACCCCTTCTAGACCCTTCCACATCTGCTGCCTTGCTGACTCAACTCTCATGTCCTCCCCACTGCAGCTTCCAGCCTCTGGGCCAACCCAGCCACCAGTGGCAAGCTCCACCAATGAGGGCTCCCCATCCCCACCAGAGCCAACTGGCAAGGGCAGCCTAGACACCATGCTGGGGCTGCTGCAGTCCGACCTCAGCCGCCGGGGCGTTCCCACCCAGGCCAAGGGCCTCTGCGGCTCCTGCAATAAACCTATTGCTGGGCAAGTAAGTAGAGCCTTGTGAGAAGCAAGGCAGAGACCCGTCACAGACCCATCTTTACTGAGGGCCAGGCTTTATGCTGTTCCTTTTAATAAGTAACTCTAGGAAGTGGGTATCATTGTTGCTTATATTTTATGGATGAGGAAACTGAAGCTCTGAACCACACAGCAGGTTAGTGGTAGGGTGAAAATTCCAACCATGTTACCATGTATTGTGGTTCTACTGTGTGCCAGGCACTATGCCATGTCCTTTACAAACCCACATCTCATCTCATCTTCACGAAACACTCAGTGGCTTCACCCACCATCTCTCACATCTACAAAGACTGTCTTCCTCCATCAGAGTCTGGACTGGAGTCACTGGTCCTTTGCTTAGTGACTGAACAGATGTGTTTGACAACAGCTGTGCCTAGCAGTTAACTTAGTTCCTCCTGCTATATTAGGTACCTGACTCCCAGCCCAGAATTGCCCATCTCAGCAAAGCAGGGTGACATTGTAACTTTTGTGGATGATAGGCGCTTTCATCTTCATGAATTCCTTTGTCCATTAAAATAGTTTTTTTATGCTTGTGTTGGTGTAAAGATTGATATGTTGTTATTATATATTAAAGCATTTTCTTCCAGTTAATTTTTTTATTCAGAATTTTCTGATTTTTTCACTCCCTCTCTCTTACTTATTTAGAGATGAAGTCTCACTTTGTGACCTAGGCTGGAGTGCAGGGGTGCAATTGTGTCTCATTGCAGCCTCGATCTCCTGGGCTCAAGTGATCCTCCCACCTCAGTCTCCTGAGTAGCTGGGACTACAGGCACCCGCCACCATGCCTGGCTAATTTTATTTATTTATTGTAGAGATGGGGTTTCACCATGTTGTCCAGGCTGGTCTCAAACTCCTGGGCTCAAGCGATTCTCTCACCGCAGCCTTCTAAGGATTAGAAGTGTGAGCCACCCAGTCTGGCCTTATTCTGATTTTAAAAAATTAAAACGTTTTTATGGGCCCCCAAACGTATTGTGGGCTCCAGGCGCTGTGCCTAGTGTGCTTCATGTATAGGTCACTAATGGAGCCCAGCTGGAAGACCGGAGCTGGCTCTCCATCGCTTACAGGCTGCGCGCGATCTCGAACACTGGATCCTTCATTCTGATCGCTCAGAGACTCGAAAAACGTCGTGTAAACCTTGCCTCACTGAGCGTGTGGCCGTCAGAGCCGCTCTGACCCCGCCTCGCCTCTGACAGGTGGTGACGGCTCTGGGCCGCGCCTGGCACCCCGAGCACTTCGTTTGCGGAGGCTGTTCCACCGCCTTGGGAGGCAGCAGCTTCTTCGAGAAGGATGGAGCCCCCTTCTGCCCCGAGTGCTACTTCGAGCGCTTCTCCCCCAGATGTGGCTTCTGCAACCAACCCATCCGACACGTGAGCCCCGTCCCGCCGCACCGAGCCCTCCCGGTCTCACCCGGAGAGCTGTGGGCCGGGCCTCCTCCGCATGGGTCCCGCCCCACTCGCGCTACCCCACCCTAACCCTACCCCTTGGCAACTTCTACGGCCCCTTGGACTCACTATTCCTTTCTGACTCCCACTTCCTAGTTAGATCTTCCCCCGCATCCCCCGCGCATGCCTTAGCCCAGTCACCCGGGTTCCGCGCGGGAGAGGAAGGCGAGAAGGCACGGAGGCCGCGCTGAGTGTCCTCTCCCTCCCTGCAGAAGATGGTGACTGCCTTGGGCACCCACTGGCACCCAGAGCATTTCTGCTGCGTCAGTTGCGGGGAGCCTTTCGGAGATGAGGGTGAGAGTGGACTCGACTCCCACCTTAAAAGCTGCGGGTCCCCTCGACGTCTCGCCCCAGCCCTTCTGACCTCCGGAGTCCTCCGGGCACTGGTTTTCCTCCTGCTCTCTTCTGGCCCTGCGTCTCTCTGTCAGGCCCCAGACCCGAACTCTCCCACTCTGCCCTGGCCTAGACCCGGCTCCTCCTTCCCCACGGCTCCTTCGGACTGCCCCTCCTTCGGCCCCAGATCTCAGGTCTCCTGGGTCCCCCGTCCCGCCCGCACCCTTTGCTTTCAGCGCACTCGGTTCCGGCTCCTAGGTTTCCACGAGCGCGAGGGCCGCCCCTACTGCCGCCGGGACTTCCTGCAGCTGTTCGCTCCGCGCTGCCAGGGCTGCCAGGGCCCCATCCTGGATAACTACATCTCGGCGCTCAGCGCGCTCTGGCACCCGGACTGCTTCGTCTGCCGGGTGCGCCCTGCGGGGCGGGGCCTTGGAGGGGAGGTCAAGGGTGCAGGGCTATGGGGCGGGGCCTTGGGGGGCGGGTTAAAGGTGCATGCTGTGGGGCGGGGCTCTTGTCAAGCATGCAGGGCTGCCAGTGCGGGGCCTTGGGGGAGCGGTCAAGGGTACAGGGCTGTGAGGTGGAGCCTAGGAGGGACGGGTTAAAGGTGCACGCTGTGGGGAGGAGCCTTGAGAAGGGCGGGTCAAGTGTGCAGGGCTGTGGGGCGGGGCCTTGGAGAGGCGGGTCACGGGAGGCGCTGTCAGGTGCCTAGGGTGGGGCGTTTTCCGGGCAGGGTCCCTTTGGACAGGAGGCTTCGCGTCTAGGGCCGGCTGCCGGGTCCCCGAACTTCATTCGATAGTAAGGCGCGTCGTCTGACTGGGGCTCCGGCCGCTGACGTGTCCTCTTTCGCGGCCTCCCTTCCCCAGGAATGCTTCGCTCCCTTCTCGGGAGGCAGCTTTTTCGAGCACGAGGGCCGTCCATTGTGCGAGAACCATTTCCACGCACGGCGCGGCTCTCTGTGCGCCACGTGTGGCCTCCCCGTGACCGGCCGCTGCGTGTCGGCTCTGGGCCGCCGCTTCCACCCAGACCACTTCACATGCACCTTCTGCCTGCGCCCGCTCACCAAGGGCTCGTTCCAGGAGCGCACCGGCAAGCCCTACTGCCAGCCCTGCTTCCTGAAGCTCTTCGGCTGACAGCCCGCCCGGCTCGCCCCCTCCCTCGGAGGCCGTGCCCTCCCTGAAAAACCGGGTCCTCCAGACCCAGAGGCCTTGATCTCGGATCGTGAGGCCCCACCCAATGGAGAGCCCCGCCCCTAAGGTACTCTGAGTCCTGCGGGGGTCAAGTTCAGACAAGGCCCAGCCAGACCTAAACCCACACGTCCCCAAAGTGGATCGCACACAGAGAGCTCCCGCGAGAGCCTCCACTCTATTCCCACCCTTGAGGGAGACCCCCTGACTAGGGGAAAGTCCTTGCAATTCCAGCGAATCCGAGACCGGGCCAGGACGTCCTTGCTCCCTGCACCCTCACTGTTCTGTGCACTTTTTCTACCTACATAAACACACCCATTCCACGTCTCCCTGGTGCTGTCTCTGAATGCGCGCAGGAGCCTGGCCCTGATGCCCCGCCCCCGCGCTGGCTCGTTCCCCAGCTGTCTCTAGGCCACTGCCCTGTGGCTGCAGCGGGATATGCAGCCTCAGCCCTTGCAAGTGGCGGCTTCTGCAGTTCCTACTTCAAGTATCAGATAAGCCCGAGGCTGGAAAGGGCGGCGACCCGCGCAGGACTGTACAGATAATGGCAGAGCCAGGACAAGAGCTCCAACTGGGACCCCACAGAATCTTCCCGCCCTCATCCTTCTTCAGCTCTATTCTTTTGTTTGTTTTGTTTTATTTTGTTTTAAGAGATGAGGTCTCACTTTGTCGCCCAGGCTGGAGTGCATTGGTGCCATAGCTCACTGCAACCTCGAACCCTTGGGCTCAAGTGATCTCCCGCCTTGGCCTCCCAAACTGCTGGGAGTGCAGGCGTGAGCCACTGTGCCTGTCCCTCCCTATAGTCTTGAAATTAGCGCTTATGGTGGCTCACTTCTGTAATTCCAGCACTTTGGGAGGCCGAGGTGGGTGGATCATGAGGTCGGGAGTTTGAGACCAGCCTGGCCAACATGGTGAAACCCCATCCCTACTAAAAATACAAAAATTAGCTGGTTGTGGTGGCACACACCTGTAATCCCAGCTACTCAGTAGGCTGGGGCAGGAGAATGGCTTGAACCCGGGAGGCAGAAGTTGCAGTGAGCCAAGATCATGTCACTGCACTCCAGCCTGGGCAACAGAGCAAGACTCTGTCTCAAAAAGAAAGAAAGATAAAGAAGCACTTAATCTGTTCCCCTTCCTGCACTGCCTTTGGTTCCCAGACTTTTTCCCCTATTAAAGGGCCTTTAGGGATGGAGCTGTGGGCAGAGTGCCAGCTGTGCTGACCTTTTGGTTCTGGGCACGAAGGTGCAACTTCCCTCTTACTATTGACACACAACATCTCAGATCACCTGTATGTTTCATGTAGTCACGGCCCCAACTTAACCCTTTCTCACTCCCACCCTCAGGTGTCCCAGTCAAGGCAGAACAATCATCATGTCTAGAGCCATTACTTACTGTCTCTACTGGTCAATCTGCCACCACCTGAGGCTTCTCCTGGCCTAGCCCTGTGCTGGGTGGTGCTGAGTCCAGAGATGAGTCAGGCTCACTGCCCTGGAGAGCCCCATGCTGAAAAGGCAAATACTTGGGCAGAAGATGACACTTGGTATGGCCAGGGTGTGACTGAGGGAAGCACTGGGAGCTGTAGAAGCCAGAAGGTGGCTTCTAACCCAGACTGGGAGTCAAAGGATGCTTCCTGGAGGAGCTGACACCTGGGACCTGAGCCAAGTCCCAGCAGAGAAGGATGGGGCCAGGGGTTTCAGGTGTGGAGGATAGGGCCAGGGGTTTCAGGTGTGAAGAAGAAGTTCAGGTTCCATGTAAGTCCCCATGTCCCAGGGTGACGCCCTGGGTCCAGACTCTAGGGACCTCTGGTGCTGGAAATGATGAGTCCTCAGAGGACTTTCCAGCTCATCAGGAAGAGCTAGCAGCTGCAGAGACCATGTATGGAAACCAGGAAAGGGTCAGGTGTCCTCAGCCCCAGCATCTGTCAGGCTCTGGGATCGCTTCCTCTCTGAGGCTCCTCTCCTGTGGTCTTCCCGGGTCTCCTGCTCTTCCCCTTCCACATATTGTCCCCGAAGAATGTCCCTTTGGCATGTAACCACTTCTCTGTCTTGAAGATGCCCAGATTGGCATTCATTCATTCACTAAATATTTACTGAGCACTCCTGTGCCAGCCTCTGGGAGACAATGGGGAACCAAGCAGCTATGCCCCTTGCCCTCAGGGAGCTGAAGTCTAGTAGGGAAGGCAGATGACAGGCAAATACAAAGGTGACATGTATGATGAAGGAGTGGGAACTTCCCGACTGCCTAGCTAAACCAATGCTTCCCTGGCTTCTGTGACATGGCCCCTCCCTAGTTCCTTCCTAGCACACAGCGCTCTTGCGAGTAGAAGTTTTTGTTTTTGTTTTTTTGAGACAGAGTCTCACTCTGTCATCCAGGCTGGAGCGCAGTGGTACAATCTTGGCTCACTGCAACTTCTGCCTCCTGAGGTTGAACCTCCGGGTTCAAGCAATTCTCCTGCCCCAGCCTCCTGAGTAGCTGGGATTACAGGCATGCACCACCACATCTGGATAATTTTTATATTTTTATTAAAGACATGGTTTCAGCATGTTGGCCAGGCTGGTCTCAAACTCCTGACCTCAGGTAATTCCCCTGCCTCAGCCTCCGAAATTTCTGGGTTTACAGGCATGAGTGACTATGCCTGGCCCCAGGCTTCTGTCTGACTCTGCAACTGGAACAGAAGCTCCTGAGAGCAAGCAGCATGTTTGTTTTGCTGACCATTTTCTCCCTGATTCTAGAACAAGGTGCAGTACATAGCTGGTCTCCATATGTGTTTGTTAATGAAGGAAGGAACCAGGAAGAAAGAAAAGAGAGAGAGTACAAAGGACAAAATAGAGAACTAAGTTAGGGGAGGTGGGAAGTGTTTGCTTTCACCAGGTAGTGAAATGTAAGGTGTCAGCTAAGAGCGGAAAGTCAAGAAAGAGCGGTGCAGAGCGCCAAGGAGAGCATTCCTGGCAGATAGGCAGCAGGTGCAAAGGACAGGGAGGAGAGAGTCTGATGCCTTGGAAGAAAGAAAAGGCCACTGTGGCTGGATTGGAGCCAGCAATGGGGAGAGCAGGAGCAGGTGAGGCCAAAGAGGAAGGAGATGTCACATGATGGCTATGGTGAAGAGACCTTATCTGAACTGTCTGCAACACACACATGTCCTCTGACACTTGGTGCTGGATTTCTCTCAGGCACTTTAAACTCATCACCCCCTGAGGCAGACACTGTGGGTGCCTCACCCTTATATCTGCATGGCCCACCTTGGAATCATATACAGTTTCCAGACACCCTGACTTGCAGCTCCTCCCGGGGTTTCTTGTCTGACGCTGCTCTCAGGAGGAGGGAGTGTGCCCCGTGTTCCCAGCAGGCCTGAAGTGTGTGTGGGTGTTTCTGCAGCTTTTAGCCAGTGACAAATACAAATTGGGAAATAAATACCCCAACTACCTGGCCCCTGAATGATCATTGCTATGGGGTGTTCTTCACAGTGTCTCAGAGTGCCCTTTTTGGGATCAGGCTTCAACTGCTTTTGGTGGTAACCTGTTAAATGACACACCCTCAAGCCAGGTGCGGTGGCTCACGTCTGTAATCCCAGCACTTTGGGAGGCTGAGGCCGTTTGGCTCAAGAGTTTGAGACTAGCCTGGGCAACATAGTGAAACCCCATCTCTGTAAAAAATACAAAAATCAGCCCAGTGTGCCTGTAAGTTCCAGCTATTTGGAAAATTGAGGTAAAAGGATCCCTTGAGCCCAGGAGGTTGAGGCTGCAGTGTGTCATGATCACATCACTATATTCCAGCCTTGGCAACAGAGTGGGACCCCATCTCAAAAGAAAAAAACACATGCTTTATTGGCTTTTCTCTTTTTTTTTTTTTGAGACAGAGTCTCTCTCTGTCTCCAGGCCAGAGTGCAGTGGCACGATCTTGGCTCACTGCAACCTCCACCTCCTGGGTTCAAGCAATTCTCCTGCCTTAGCCTCCCGAGAAGCTGGGACTACAGGCATGCACCACCTTGCTCAGCTAGTTTTTGTATTTTTAGTAGAGACGAGGTTTCACCATGTTGGCCAGGATGGTCTCTATCTCTTGACCACGTGATCCGCCTGCCTCGGCCTCCCAAAGTGCTGGGATTACAGGCGTGAGCCACGGCGCCCGGCCTTCTCCTTGTTTCTCCTCTCTACTCCTTCGAAGTCCATACTGGAATCACCTCCTCAGGAAAGTCATTGCACACAAATTCTCATCTCAGGGTCTCCTTTTAGAGGAACCCTATCTAAGGTACTACTTCAACCACACTCCAACCCCGAAGTATTTTTCTCTGTTCCCCATCTCTGGGATGACCATAGCTACCATAATCAGGCAGGACTTTCCTTTGACTGTCTCCTAACATCCAAGTCTGGTCAATTCTTCTAGAAAGGTAGACATACAGATATGAACCAGCCTTTCCCTTCTTGAATCCAGTCCTGCACTGAGCAATGAGACTCCAGGAATGAATCAGATAAGTCTTGCTCGTTTAAACTTTTATTTATTTTTTAAGTGATGAGGTCTCACTCTGCTGCCCAGGCTGGTTTCAAACTTCTGAGCTCAAGTGATCCCCCGGCCTCAGCCTCCTAAAGTGCTAGGATTACAGGCATGAGCCCCCACACCCAGCCAATCCTGCTCTTGAGGAGTCTCTAGTTTGTTGAGGAGGCAGACCTGGACCCAGGCAAGGACCACGAAGTGTGCGCAGAACTGCATCCAAAATGTCAGAGAAGGCCAGGCATGGTGGCTCACGCCTGTAATCCTAGCACTTTGGGAGGCTGAGGCTGGCAGATCACAAGGTCAGGAGATCGAGACCATCCTGGCCAACATGGTGAAACCCCGTCTCTACTGAAAATACAAAAATTAGCCAGGCATAGTGGCTGTAGTCCCAGCTACCTGGGAGGCTGAGGCAGGAGAATCGCTTGAACCCAGGAGGTGGAGATTGCAGTAAGCCAAGATCACACCACTGCACTCTAGCCTGATGACAGAGTGAGACTCTGACTCAAAAAAAAATGTCAGAGAAGTCTTTCTTGAAGAGGCGACAGGCTGGGTACTAAAAGCTGAGTAGGAGTTTGTCATGTGGGAGGCAGGGAAGTACTCTAAACAAAAGATACAGCTTGTGCAAGGATTTGGGGGAGGGGGATGAAAATATCCAGGCAAAAAAAGCAAAAAGCAAAAATCTGGGCTGGGTAGGTTAAGGGAGTGGGAAGGGATTTCTGATTTCCTGTAGATTTGGTCTGGAGAAGCAGGGGAAGGATGAGCAAGAATTGGGGCATGGCAGATGTTGGAAATCAGGATGAAAGGCTTGTACTTCTCCTGAATATGATAGGGAGCTATGGAGGGTTCCTTAGGAGGGGGAGTGACCCTGTCAGACTTGGATTTGAAAATGATTCCTCTGGATTAGTTAAATCCAGGGGTGCTGGCTTACTCAAGAAGGAAGCGACGCATTTTTAGGGAGTAAAAGAGGTGATTTTGAGCCTGGGGTACCAGGGAGAGGGTGGAGGCTAAGACCCGGGAAGGAGTGCTCTTGAACTTGGAAGGGCCCAGCTCCCCAGGACCAGCCTTCGGCCTTGATATGACCTGATTCAGCTAAACAAAGCTGGGGAGCGGGAACAAGACCTGGGGGACTTGTCGGCTCAGTGCCCCTGAGGTAACCATTAATCCTTCCCCTGGGGGAATCCAGGGGCTTGTCCCTGGATGGGGCAGATCCTGGGGAGAATGGAGGAGCACACACAGGCAGGCTCGGCACCAGAGCTGGGGGCCCAGAGGGCCCTGATTGACAATCCTGCTGACATCCTAGTCATCGCTGTGTATTTCCTGCTGGTCATCGGCGTTGGCTTGTGGGTGAGAAGTTGAGGGGGTGCTGCTGGGGGCTGCTGGCTTCTGGGGCCTGGGGGAAAAGTCTCAGGGGGACCCTAGGTGGGGGAAGGATGCTTGGATCTTTGGAGGACAAAACCAGGCCTGGGGACAAGCAGGTCTTTGGAGGGCCTCAGGGAGGCCCAGCCAACATTTCTTCCTTGTCTTCCCACCTTGAGACTGTGCTAGCTGAAGGGGTCCATGGATTTTCGTCAGGGTCGACATTCTAAACGGGGTCTCATTCCCCTGGCCACTTATGGCTGACCAGCAGAAAATACTCAAGGCCTCCAGCAAGTTCAGGCCAAATCCACAAACAATAAATCCTGAGTAGTTGGGATGAGACTAGTGGCTCACACCTATAATCCTAGCACTTTGGGAGGCCAAGGCAGGGGGATCACTGAGGCCAGGAGTTTGAGACTAGCCTGGCCAACATGGCGAAACCACATTTCTTTTTTATTTTAAAAAATATATTGATTTTTAAGGGGCAGGGGGGTCTCACTGTGTTGCCCAGGCTGGTCTCGAACTCCTAGGCTCAAGCAATCCTCCTGCCTCTGCCTCCCAAAGTGCTAGGATTACAGGTGTGAGCCACTGTGCCTGGATGAGATCCTGTTTCAAAGAAAGAAAGAAAGAAAAGAAAGAAAGAGAGAGAGAAAGAAAGAAAGAAATGAAAGAAAGACAGAAAGGAGGGAGGGAGGGAGGGAGAGAAGGAAGGAAGGAAAGAAAGAGAGCGAAACCAAGCGAAAGAAGAGAAAAATTAGCCAGCCATGGTGGCATGTGTGCCTGTAGTCACAACTACTCAGAGGCCAAGGTGGGAAGACTGCTTGAGCCCAGAGTTCAAGGCTGCAGTGAGCTATGATCATACCACTGCACTCCAGCCTGGGAGACAGAGCGAGACTCTGTCTCTAAAAAGAAAAAAAGATGTGGGCTGGGTATGATGGTTCATTCCTTTAATCCCAGTACTTTGGGAGGACGAAGCGGGTGAATTGCTTGATGCCAGTAGTTCGAGACCAGCCTAGCCAACATGGTAAAACCCTGTCTCTACCAAAATATACAAAAAAAAAGGAAAAAAAAAGAAAAAAGAAAAGAAAATAGCTGGGTATGGTGGTGCGTGCCTATAATCCCAGCTACTTGGGAGGCTAAGGCATGAGAATTGCTTGAACCTGGGAGATGGAGGTTGCAGTTAGCCAAAATCACACCACTGCACTCCAGCCTGAGCAACAGAACAAGACTCTGTCTCAAAAAATGAAAAGAAATAAAAAGAAAAAGAAAAAATATGTGAAAAGATTTGGGGAATGGGACACTGGGATTAGAACCTGGGTTGCCTGAGTGCTGGAAGGAGTTGGGGGTGTACAAATGATCAGTGAAGCTTGGCCGGTTAATCTTCAGCCTGAAACAAGGCTGAAGAATGTGTTGAGGCGGCTAATGAGGTCCAAGGCTGTGCCCCAAACCCAGGTCTCCCCCGCCTCTGTCTCCCAGTCCATGTGCAGAACCAACAGAGGCACCGTGGGTGGCTACTTCCTGGCTGGACGCAGCATGGTGTGGTGGCCGGTGAGACTGGCTGGGCAGGGAATGGGAGGGGGCCTGGAGAAGCAGCCCCACTCACCACCTCCTCTGGCCACCCAGGTTGGGGCCTCTCTCTTCGCCAGCAACATTGGCAGCGGCCACTTTGTGGGCCTGGCAGGGACTGGTGCTGCAAGCGGCTTGGCTGTGGCTGGATTCGAGTGGAATGTGAGGCCCCTTTTTCCCAATAATCCCACCCCCCAGCGAGAACCCCTGGAGGGGTCACACCTTGGGGAAGCTCCAGGAAAGGGGAAATGAGACTGGCAGTGGGACTTCCAAACTGAGGGGTGTGGTTGGGCTGGGAGTGGAGGTCACACATCCAGCCGGGAGACAGAGGGGTGCAGGGGTGACCACTGTCGGGGCAGGGCTAGGTTCTGCTCCTGACCCATCTGAGCCAGCCTGCACTAGCCACTGCTTCTGGGAGCCTCCATCTACTCCTCTCTGAGTGGGGTGGGCAGCATCAAAGCCAGGGAAGCACCTGTTCAGATGCACTCTGAAGCTGTGGTCTGCGAGGAATTTCAGGCCAAGTTAAAGCCCTTTGCAGAAGTGAGGAGGAGAGACAAAGCTCTGGGACTGCAGCTCCCTTTGGAGGGATCAGGCTTTGACTCAGGGCTTCCTGGAGGAGGAGGCCTCAGAGATGAGCTTTGGGGAGCACAAGGTTTGGGTGGTTTTGGCTGGGGTCAGTCCGAGGAGTCTATGCTGGGGTTCATATCTAGACGGGGAAACATAGGGACAACATTGGGAGAAACGGGCCAGGAGTGATGGCCTGGGGAGACAAGGAGGGCTCCAGTTAAGACCAGGAGAGTGCCAGCTCTGTTCCTTAGTGCCCAGGCCCCGGGGCCATCGCCTGCAGTTGTCTTTGGGCCCCAGGTGTGGCCCTTCCCAGGGCCACTTGCTTGGAGTGGCACCTTAATGAAGAGAAGGTCAGATTCTCGGGGGTGAGGGCAGAGCCACCTCAGCGGCTGTGCTGTCCCCGCAGGCGCTCTTTGTGGTGCTGCTACTGGGCTGGCTCTTTGCGCCTGTTTACCTGACGGCAGGGGTCATCACGATGCCGCAATACCTGCGCAAGCGCTTTGGCGGCCGTCGCATCCGCCTCTACCTGTCTGTGCTTTCCCTTTTCCTGTACATCTTCACGAAGATCTCGGTGAGCATACGTGGCTGATGGGATGAGGCCCTAGAAGGGCAGGGCCTCGAGTGGGGTCTCTAGAGAATCCTGGAGGTGGTGGGATCAAGGAGAAACTGCTGCGAGGGTCATGATGATGGAGGCAGAGTCTGCAAGGAATGTCTTCAGGGAACCAGCCACAGTGCTGGGACCTGTAAAAACGGAGGGAAGCTTTGAGGCTAGTAGGGGGTGGCCTGGGCAGGAGGTGACCCAGGACACTGCCCTGGGTCCTGACCTGCAACTTGCTTCTCCCCCAAGGTGGACATGTTCTCTGGAGCTGTATTCATCCAGCAGGCTCTGGGCTGGAACATCTACGCCTCCGTCATCGCACTTCTGGGCATCACCATGATTTACACGGTGACAGGTGCCAGCAGGGGCTTAGGGAAGGGAGTGGGCCTGGGACACGGCTGCCAGCTGTGGCCGGTGTTTAGGGATTCGCCAGAGGAAATCGGGCTAGAGGGGTCTGGAAGTGTGGCGTGATCCAAGCAGAAGGAACTAAACCTTTGGAAAGCAAAAGCTTCCTCCCTCTCCACTGTCTCTTGGACTTTGACTGGAAATTCAGAAAGAGGAAGCCACGTTGGGCTTGAATGAGGACTGGGAGAAAAGCAAGATTTAGCAGCTCTTGCCTGCCTTGAACAGCTGGGAGAGTGCACCTGACCAGTCTCTAAGATCTCTGGCCAAACCCAGCGTGGTTCAGAGGGACCCCACGTGAGGTCAGATGCTGACCAGAGTAGGCGGGGCCTGATGCCAAGGCCGGCTTGAGGTGCCCCACCTTGGGAAGGCATGGAACTGAGTATAGGACCTTAGAGAATCACTCTCTCCTATAATGAGGCAGAAAAAACTAGGGCCTAGAGAGGCCTGCTAGTGGGGTCCTGCAAGTGGGCGCCTGGCCCTGAAACTCAGCCACACTCTGCCCGCCAAGGCCTGCTTGCTGGTCCCCAAGTGCCTGAGTCCTGAGAATGGGCCATCATTTTGAAATTTATTCTCCAGAAAGGGGAACTCTCAAATTTTCACAAAGACACCTTCCTGATAGGGCCAGCCTGTCTGTGACATAAACAGCTGGGCTGTCCCCTGACCCCGGCCTGTTGCAGGAGGGCTGGCTGCGCTGATGTACACGGACACGGTGCAGACCTTCGTCATCTTAGGGGGCGCCTGCATCCTCATGGGTTACGGTAGGGGTTCGCCCACCCGGGAGGGGCGCGGAGGGCGCGGTGGCGGCCGCAGAGCTCTTAACCTGCGCGCGGGGCAGTCGCGCATCTCCGGCCTGAAAGTCCTAAGGAGGGTCCCCTGACGGCCTTGCCCGGCAGCCTTCCACGAGGTGGGAGGGTATTCAGGTCTCTTCGACAAATACCTGGGAGCAGCGACTTCGCTGACGGTGTCCGAGGATCCGGCCGTGGGAAACATCTCCAGCTCCTGCTATCGACCCCGGCCCGACTCCTACCACCTGCTCCGGCACCCTGTGACGGGGGACCTGCCGTGGCCCGCGCTGCTCCTGGGGCTCACGATCGTCTCGGGCTGGTACTGGTGCAGCGACCAGGTGCGGGGGACAGGGCTGGGCCTGAAGCGAGGTCCGGGCTGAGCCGAGAAGGGCGAAGCCTGAGCCCCTCCTCGCCTTTCGCCCATGGTCGAAGGCGCGGTCTGAGGGGCAGGAACCCCTCCAGAGTGGCACTAAACTAGATGGAACCTGCTCCAAGCGCGCAGCTGAACTTGGGGGCACTCCCAAGCCAGAGGCGGGGCACACATTAGAGCGGAACCGGGCGCGGCGTGGGGACCAGGAGAGGCCCGCACGCGGGCAGCTGAATGCCCCTCCTGCAGGTCATCGTGCAGCGCTGCCTGGCCGGGAAGAGCCTGACCCACATCAAGGCGGGCTGCATTCTGTGCGGGTACCTGAAGCTGACGCCTATGTTCCTCATGGTCATGCCAGGCATGATCAGCCGCGTTCTGTACCCAGGTAACGTCCGCGTCCCCGCCCCGCCCGAGAGGCCTGGGCCCTGTCCAGCCCCTGTCCTGTGCCAGCGTCTGGGCGCCCGTCTCCCAGTTCCGTCACTCTCCTAAGACTCGGGAGTCTGGGAGTGGAGTCCCGCCTCCCTCTGGGGGTCGCACGTCTCCTCTGCTAGTTTTCCCAGTCCCCACCTCCTGGGATTCCCATACCAGGCCCCGTCCTAGCCGCGCAGTGGCCTCTCTCCGGCAGACGAGGTGGCGTGCGTGGTGCCCGAGGTGTGCAGGCGCGTGTGCGGCACGGAGGTGGGCTGCTCCAACATCGCCTACCCGCGGCTTGTCGTGAAGCTCATGCCCAGAGGTGAGGGCGGCCCCGGGCCACAGGCGCAAGCTCGCTGCGGAGCCCGCTGCTGGGAGGGGTCGTCCCTCGCGCAGCTGCAGCCGTCCTGGTCCCAGGTGGCTTCAACATGATAGCTGTTGCCGACCCGCAGGTCTGCGCGGACTCATGCTGGCGGTCATGCTGGCCGCGCTCATGTCCTCGCTGGCCTCCATCTTCAACAGCAGCAGCACGCTCTTCACCATGGACATCTACGCACGCCTGCGGCCCCGCGCCGGCAACCGCGAGCTGCTGCTGGTGGGACGGTGCGGCCTGTGCTCCCCTCCTCCCCTACACATCAGCCCGGGGCGGGGTCGCGCGCACGCGCAGGGTTCAAGGGAGCCCAGCGTCCGGGGTTCCATCCGACGGCCCCCGCTGCAGGCTCTGGGTGGTGTTCATCGTGGTAGTGTCGGTGGCCTGGCTTCCTGTGGTGCAGGCGGCGCAGGGCGGGCAGCTCTTCGATTACATCCAGGCCGTCTCCAGCTACCTGGCACCGCCCGTGTCTGCAGTCTTCGTGCTGGCGCTCTTCGTGCCGCGCGTTAACGAGCAGGTGTGCAGCATGCGCGCGTGGCGACAGTGGGACTGGGCTTGCACATCCTGAGCAGGCTGACCTGTCTCCCTCCTAGGGCGCCTTCTGGGGACTCATCGGTGGCCTGCTGATGGGCCTGGCACGCCTGATTCCCGAGTTCGCCTTCGGCTCGGGAAGCTGCGTGCAGCCCTCTGCCTGCCCGGCTTTCCTCTGCGGCGTGCACTACCTCTACTTCGCCATTGTTCTATTCCTCTGCTCCGGCCTTCTCACCCTCATGGTCTCGCTGTGCACTGCGCCCATACCCCGCAAGCACGTGAGTGTCTGCCTCTGGACGGCCGGGTGTCCCAAAAAGCACTGTTGGCCACAGCAACCACCTGCACCCGCACCTGCCCTTGGCTTTCTGGAGTGCCCAGTGGGGAGGACCTGAATTTCTAGACTAAGGGTTGCAATTGCAGAGCAAGCACTCATTTTTATTTAAATACATTTATTTGAACTGGCCTGGGGGAGGAGGCTTGAGGATGTTGATGGGTTGGTGATTAAAGCCTCCCAAAGCCAATCCTTGGCATAGCCTTTGGGACTCAAAACACAGGATCTGACTGGGGGAGCACAATACCATTTTGAAAGCTCACAAAAAGGTTTGGTTTTGTTGCCACAAGGCAGGTGGCTCTAGGCAGGGCTGATGGTGGCAGGGTGGGGTGGGGGCAGGTCAAGAGATCGGGCCTGGAAGGATGGCCGGGATTCCCAGTAGCAGGAGGAAAGAGTGGGAGCACACAGGCACAGAACACTGTGAGCAGGAATGCCAGGCCAGGGTCACAAGCAATACCATCTGGGTGTAGACAGGAGACCTGAACTGATGAAACTGGGGGAGCAGGGCTAACAACTTTAAACTCAGGGGCTCAGGGTTTGTACTGAGGGCACAGGGCAGCCATGTAGGGTGGAGTTGGCAAGAGCTGAACCTGGGCTGGGTGTGCAGACTGGACAGGCGGGTAGGGCAGGCAGTGATGAGCTGGTGTGCAGGTGTGGGGTGACAAAACTCCCACCTCATCTGTGCTCCCACCCTCCCCAGCTCCACCGCCTGGTCTTCAGTCTCCGGCACAGCCAGGAGGAACGGGAGGACCTCGACGCTGATGAGCAGGAAAGCTCCTCACTCCCTGTACAGAATGGGTGCCCAGAGCGTGCCATGGAGACGGACGGTAGGGCAGCACGCTGGGAGGTGGGGCTGGGGGAGCTGAGTTCCTGCAAACTAATTGAAGGACCTTAATTTTCCCCAGAGCCCCAGGCCCTGGCACCTAGCCTCTTCCGCCAGTGCCTGCTCTGGTTTTGTGGAATGAGCAGGGGTGGGGAAGGCAGTCCTCCACCCTCTACCCAGGAGGAGGCAGCGGCAGCAGCCAGGCAGCTGGAGGACATCAGTGAGGACCCGAGCTGGGCCCGTGTGGTCAACCTCAATGCCTTGCTCATGATGGCAGTGGCTGTGTTTCTCTGGGGTTTCTATGCCTAAAGCCAACTGTGTTGGACACCATAAACCACAGCATCACAGGAAGTGGGGGTCTGAAGCCTGCTCTGCTCCCCAGAAAAGGGACAGGGGCAGTGGGGTAAGAAGGTCCTGGCTCCCCTTCTCCCGGCCTTCCTCTGCCTGAGGCCCACTGCATCTGATTGGCAGTCACTTCCCAAGCGGGCCTGGCCCACCTGCCACTGCAGTTGCCGTAAGGAAAAATAAAGCTGCCTTTCCCTCCTGCTGTGGCCAAAGTGTCCTTGCTCCAGGCTCCTGTCCTGGGCTTGGGCCTCCATTTGGGCCACTCACAGGGCCTTCTTTTCGGGAGATAGAAGCCATGTGGCCCTCCACTCGTCCACCTCTAGCTGGTGCTTCTCGGTCTTCCAGCCGGCGTCCTGCAGTCCTGGGGAGAGAGAATGGGGTGCTGCCGGGAATGCTGGGGACAAGGGTAAGGAGAGGTACAGGCTGGGTGCAGGCTTTGTGCACTACTGGGGCTCCCACTGCCTCTGCTGGGTGAGTCTGGCATAAAATGAGGCTGAAACCACACCTGGTTGCAGCAAGAATTCATTGAGATGGCACACAGAAGAGCGCTGGGATGGAGCAGGCGCCAGATAAAATGTCCTCATCAATGTGACGGCCTCCCCGCTCCATCCTCCCATTTCCCATATGCCAACTGGGATTACAGACTGTTCACATTGACACTGCTTCAGAGACCATCCTAAGCTCTCTGTCCTACAGACAGGGAAACTGAGTCCCAAACTTAGGGACTCAATCAAGATCACAGGGAGAACCAATCTTTTTTTTTTTTTTTGAGATGGGGTCTCTGTCACCCAGGCTGGAGTATAGTGGTGCAATCTGGGCTCACTGCAACCTCTGCCTCCTAGGCTCAAGAGATCCTCCCATCTCAGCCTCCTGCCAGTCCCACAGGTGTGTACCCCCATGCCCAGCTAATTTTTTTGTATTTTTTTGTAGAGACAGGGTTTCACCATGTTGCCTGGGCTGGCCTCGAACTCCTGATCTCAAGTGATCTGGCCATCTCAGCTTCCCAAAGCGCTGAGATTACAGGTGTGAGCCACTGTGCCCAGCACAGTCTTTTTTTTTTTTTTTTTTTTTTTTTTTTGAGAGAGGGTCTCACCCTGTCACCCAGGCTGGTACAATCATGGCTCACTGCAGCCTCCACCTCCCCCAGTTCAGGTGATCCTCCCAGCTTAGCCTCCTGAGTAGCTGCAACCACAGGCACGGAACCACTAATTTTTGTATTTTGTATTTTTTGTAGAGACAAGGTTTCACCATTTTGCCCAGGCAGGGTCTCAAGCAGTCTGCCCATCTAGGCCTCCCAAGGGGCTAGAATTATAGGTGTGAGCCTCTGCAATGGGCCCAAGAACCCAAGTCTTTTACCTTTCAGGTGGAAGGGTGGGGGAAGGCAGGGGCCCCAGGGGCAAGGCTTCAGGGGCCAAGCAACCACGGGCTGAGGAATGTTACCTTTCAAGAACTTTGGGAACAGCATATCCAGCAGTTGGTGCGTCTCCTTGATGATGACCCAGCTCTCTTTCTTAGGACCTGGGTATGGGGGTGCAGAACCAGAAGCTCTGTGTCCTCCAGCAAGACAGAGTCTGTCCTCTCTCCTCCCCGCCCTGAGGCATCAGCAATCTAGATTGTGAGGCACTTACCTGCCCGCACGCGGTTCCTCAGCTCCTCCAGTTCTGCTGGAAGGGGTCCGTCTCCCTGCAGGGCCCCAAGTATGAGCCCATGTGCGGCAGCCCTTAGGATGGTCTTGGGGTCTGCCTTCTGGTTCAGAACTACCTGTACCTGGTCTGGAGAGACCAGAGACAGACTGGTATCAGAAAAGGGCCACCTCCCAAATCCCCTCAATCCCATCACCCTGCTTCCCTGGTCTCTCCCCAGAGACCCCGGCCTGGCATGGAAGGCCAGCCCCTCACCTTTTCCTTTCCAATTCATTTTCTGCTGCTCCCCAGTGCTCGGGCCAAACTGACCAATTTCCAAATACAACTTCACTGCAGCTCACCGAGCTGGGTCTATTTTGCATTTCTTTAATGGCTAGTGAGAATAAACGCCTTTTCACACTCAACCAGCAGACTAGCACACTCAAGGACATGTTTACCCAAGAGGCAACCCAGGATGGGAGAGAAGGGTGGTTTCCCAGAGACAGCAAAGGTCACAGTCTTACTAAGAGTGCTGCACTGTATAAGACACTTGACAGTCACATTCTTTGACCCTCATAAAAACAATGCAGGGAATAAGGCAGGTACTGTTAGCTCCATTTTACAGAGGGCTGAAGTGAATCTCACTGGGGCATTGTGGCTGTAGTATGAACGGTCTAGAGTACCCCCTAGAACAACAGGCAGCTTCCAAACTGCCCAGAGCTTGGGGCCCTGGGTTGGAGGAGAGGCTGACCTGGGACGGTGCGTCTTAGGCTGGGAGAACAAGGCACTCACTTCGTGACTGGTCCCAGCGGAGGAGGTAGGGTTCTTGGTGGCCCTCAACCAGCTGCTGCAGCTCAAAGACACTGCGGGGAGAAGAGAGTGCAGTGGGGGTGGAGGACAGCAAAGGCAGGCGTGCCCATCCAGCCACTGAATAGCCACCCAGTGAACCAAAATGATCTATGCTTCACCCAGGTCCCCTCGCTTCCTCTCTCTCTCAGCCTTGCCCATACCCCCCAAATCCATCCTTTCTTCCTGTATGCAGCCCATCTGCCCATCCTTCCCTCACCCATCAAACACATGCCTTACATCTGCTTCATGTTTTATACCCTTTCCTCCCTCACGCACCCACAATGCCCCCACGTCTGTTCAGCAGCGATGAAGAACCCAGCAGAGAGGCAGGGCCTTGCCAGGGAGGCCTGTGTTTAACTGGTGTGAGGGGCGTGTTTGGGGAGCATGAGTGGCGGTGGTGATGAGTGGGAGATGCCAGGCCACTCACCTGGAGACCAAGCAGTGTAGGGGGACTCCCAGGGATAGAGATGGAGTTGGCCAGAAACCTGTGGGAAGCTGGGGTCAGGATGCCTAGGCAGTGGGAGAGGCTGAGACACATGACCCAAGACCAGGGGTGGGGTCACCTGTCCACAGCGGCTCCATGCGGTTGGCTGTGGTGGGGTCGAGCACCTCTCCCCTCTGAAGGTAGTGCTTTAGGACCAGCCGGAGCCGGCCTTCGTTCAAGGTTTCCATGACCAGGGCTCGGACCGCACGGTAGTTGGCGTAGATGTGGAGGGCAGTGAGGAAGAAGAAACATCCTAAGCTGAAGCTGGGGCGAGAGAGTGAGGTAGCGGAGGCGGGCAGAGGCCCAGCTGGGGCTCTCCTGCCCACCCTGGGCTCCCGGCTTACCCAGGGAAACCTGACACCAGAGGGAGCATCAGGAGGCTGACCAAGAGCCCCGCCAGGTTCACCAGCGTCTCCTGGAAAATGGCAGAGGGGCTAGGAGTTGGAGGGTGCCCTCCAGGCCAGAATGAGTACCCCTAAGTGCCTTTCACCCCATCCTCCCTGCTCCACAACCTCCCAGGGCTCCCTAGTGCAAAGGGGGTAAATTTTTAGTTTTTAGTGGGTGAACTGTCATTTGCCAGCTTGAGGTGACTCACACCTGTAGTACCAGCACTTTGGGAGGCTGAGGCAGGCAGATCACTTGAGTCCAGGAGTAAGACCAGCCTGACCAATGTAGTGGGACCCTATCTCTACAAAAACATTTAAAAATTTGCTGGGGCACAGTGGCACACGCCTGTAATACTAGCAATTTGGGAGGCTAAGGTGGGCAGATTGCCTGAGCTTAGGAGTTCAAGACCAGCCTAGGCTGAACATGGTGAGACCCTGTCTCTACTAAAAATACAAAAAATTAGCCAGGTATGGTGGCACACGCCTATAGTCCCAGCTACTCAGGAGGCTGAGATAGGAGAATTGCTTGAACCCAGGAGGTAGAAGTTGCAGTGAGCTGAGATCACACCACTTCACTCCAGCCTGGACAACAGAGCAAGACTCCATCTCCAAAGCAAAAAAAATTTAAAAATTAGCCAGGTATAGTGGTGTGCACCTGTAGTCCCACCTGCTCGAGAGGCTGAGGTGGGAAGATTGCTTGATCTCGGGAGGTCGAGGCCAGCCTGGGTAACATAGTGAGACTCCAACTCTACAAAATACAAAAAAAATTAGCTGGGTGTGATGGCATGTGCCTGTAGTCCCAGCTACTCAGGAGGGTGAGCCAGGAGGAATGTTTGAGCCCAAGAGGTCAAGGATGTAATAAGCCATGATTGCAACACTGTACTCCAGGCTGGGAGACACAGTGAGACCCTGTATAAATATATATGTGTGTCAGTTGCTTCTTTGCCCTGGTAGGTACAATGTCCTTGGAATACCCTTGAACATGTCCTCCTTGTTTTGCAAGTCACCAGAAAAGTTCCGCACTCAGGCACTCCCAACGTGGTACTTTTTTTTTTTTTTTTTTTTTTTTTTTAAGAGATAGGGTCTCACTCTGTCACCCAGGCTGGAGTACAGTGGTGCAATCATAGCTCATGGGCACCTCAAACTCCTGAGCTCAAGTGATCCTGCCACCACACCTCCACTAATTATTATTACAATTTTTGGTAAAGATGGGTCTTGCTATATGGCCCAGGCTGATCTTGAAACTCCTGGGCTCAAGCGTTCCTCCTCTCAGCTTCCCAAAGTGCTGGGATAAAAGGCATGAGCCAGAAGAACTTTATTTTTTAATTTTTCTTCACTATTTCTAACATTTTTTTTTTTAAAGATGGGGTTTCACCACGATGGCCAGGCTGGTCTTGAACTCCTGACCTCAGGTGATCCACCCACCTCGGCCTCCCAAAGTGCTGGGATTACAGGCGAGAGCCACTGCACCCAGCCGCCTGAAGAACTTTTATTTACTGATTTAAAAAAGCTGACTGCTCCCCTCCCTTGAAGCTCCCTTGGTATGCAATAAGGGGCAGATAAATTTCCAAAGGGGTCAAGGAACCACCCGGGAAGGAACAAGACCCACACCTCTTCCCTTGTGTATCAATGTCATGAGAATACTCTGACGGCTGGATCGAGATCACCCTAGGGGAAGAAGAGACCCCAGGCTATCTGCCCCCAACTCATCATGAGGGAAGAGTCTGGACTGGTGGCCCTGACTAACTGGGCTCTTAGGGAGAGCTGGTCCTGGCACAGAGAGGACCTGAGGCTGGAGAGCTCTTCTCCCCCAGCCCTCCTGGCAAGGACGTGTGCTGTGGAAATAAAAGCTGTGGGTATGGCAGGAAACTGGAGATCAGGGACCTTAGGAGCTCAGGAGCAGAGTGACCTCCTCTCCCCCAGGTGGGAAGAATCATTTCCAGTGGCCACATCCAGTGACAGCAAAGCTGAATCAGCAGAAAGCTGGGGTCTGCTACGGGACTGACATGTTCCCAGGTTAGCCCTGGATAAGTCACCGGCTCTGTGGACTGAGGAAGCCCTGTGGCCTTGGGAAAAATGGCATGGGGTTAGGGAGAGGGCTGGGGCCAGCAAGAGAGCAGGTGAGGGACAGCAGGCATGGAGCTGGGAGTCCTGCGGTGAGGGGCCTGGGCTGAGCTTCCTTCTTGCTCTTTAACAGCCTGTGGACTTAGGACTGGAAGGAACAGTGGGAGGAATGAGCCTGAGCATCTCCTGAGCGAAGGGACTTGCCCAGCAGTCCCCAGGGAGATGGGACCTCTCCATACTTTATTTCCTTATCTGTTCTAAGGCATTTACTGTAGCATTTACATGAGCATTTACTGTACACGCTCACTGTGAGAATTAATGAGTTCCCAGAAATGAAATACTTGGCACATGGTTAGTGCTTAATAAATATTAGCTTGGGTTAATATTATTGAGCCTAACAATGGAAGAGAAGACCAGAAAGTAGGATTGCATAGAACAGCAGTTTCTAAATTGCTTCGGTGTCAAAAAAAACCATCTCACACTGCTGGGACTTCCCTGGGCCTTCATTTCCTCATCTGTAAACCAGGGATAAAGTGGTACCTACCTCGCGGGGTTGGTGTGAGAGTTTGTTTTTGAGACAGGGTCTTGCTCTGTCACCTGGGCTGGAGTGCAGTGGTGTGGTCAAGGCTCACTGCAGCCTCCACCGCCTGGGCTTGAGGCTGGGACTACAGGTGTGCACCCCCACACCTGGCTAATGTTTCTTTCATATATTTTGTAGAGATGGGGTCTTGATGGGTTGCTCAGACCGGTTTCAAACTCCTGGCCTCAAGTGATTCTCCCACCTTGGCCTCCCAAAGTGCTAGGATGACAGGCATGAGAGTTAGGTGACGCAGTGCACGTAAGTGCTCAGCACAGGGTTTGCAGAGGTGTAATCCATGCAGGTTTCAGCCTTAGCGGTGTCCCTACCCTGACTCCAGGTTCCTTGGGATGGGTGGAGGGGCTGGGCCAGCAGGCCTGCTAAACTGCTGGGTGGAGGCCCCAGCCAGTGACCCAGCAACCCCACGTGCTGGGTGCCTCTGACCTGCCAGCTGCCTTGACATGTGGGGCTTCATGTGATCAGACTATCCAGCTTGCAAGGTGGGGTCTGGAGAGGGCAAGGCCAAGGGCTTGCTCTCAACTACACAGGTGGTGGGCAGAGCCTGAGATCAGCTCGGGACTTGCTGCCACCAGGGCCCAAACCCCTACTCCTACTTGCGTGTCTTGAGAGTCAGCAGGGAGCACCCACGTCTTCCTGTGTGTTCCTGGGCCCTCCAGGGCACTCCCCTCCCTACCCTACGCCCTCCCTCCAGCCCTGCTGCTCACCTGGCTGCTGTCCTTCGCTGACACGTCAGCCATGTTGTTCCTCCGGGCCTGGTGCACAGTCAGGGCAGCTCGAGTGGCCCCGCCAGCGACACTGACGATGCACTGCGTGGGGAAGGGATGAGAGAAGGTCGGCACAGACATGTGCCCTGGCAACAGAGGCACTCAGACCAGCTGGAGAAAACCAGGCCCCGGCCAAACCCCGAATGCCATCCTTGGTATCTAGTTCTCACCTTGACATCCCTTAGGCTCACCTCCCCTGTCCTGTTCTAGGAAGAGTCTTGCCTGCCACTACCACTCTGGGGACTGGCCCCACAGCAGCTCAATTTCCTTCCCCAGGGTGGAGGCCCAAAGATCACTCTCAGCCCAGAACTCCCGGCCCTCCAACTCCTGCTTTGGCTACACGCTCCCCATTGCTGGCGGGAGGCCCAAGCTGGTTTCCAACTTCCTGCTTCCATTTGCCTCCTGTCATTCCTCTACTCTCCCCTTGCCCCAGTTAAAGCTGTCAAATTCTACGCTGGTGGCCCTGACCTGCCAGGGCACCCAGACCTCTCCCTCTTAGATCGCAGGATATAGCTCATCAAGGAGGGTCACTGGTCACCCACATTCATCCCGAGTTCATCAAAGCTCTTTTACTTATTACTATTATTTATCCTTCATTTTTGAATAGAGACAGTCTCCCTGTGTTACTCAGGCTGGCCTAGAACTCCTGAGCTCAAGAGATCTTCCCACACTAGCTTCCTAAAGTGCTGGGATTACAGGCATGAGCCACCGCCCCTGCCTGAAGGCTCTTTTAGATGCCAGACATAGACTTAGGTGCTGTGACCCAAGTCAGACCCAGGCCCTGCCCTCATGGAATGTACAGATCAATAGGCAATACACAAGTAAATTAACATGCAGGGAGAGGAAACAGTCTGTTCAAAGGCCAGAGGAACAAGGGACAAAGTGAGGCTGGCACTTTGTGGCTGGCAGGGGCCTGACCACGCAGAACCTGGCAAGCCTGGTGAAGGTCTTTCCCTAAGAGCAACGGGGCAGCAGAGTGACCTGATGGCTTTCCTCTTTGAAAGGATCCCTCGGCTACTCCGAGAGGGTAGCGACAGAGAGGCTACCGACAGAGAGGCTACCCGGGAAGTAATGGTGCTCTCTCAGCAGCGAGGGGTGGTGACGGGGAGATGGAGGAGAGAATGGACTGGAAATTTTGAGGGGGGAAAATAACAGAACTGAAGGTTCAGCTGAAGGTGACAGGTAAGGGGAAAGGGGAAGAGGTGGTGGCAGTGATGGTGGCGGCAGCATGGATGACAGCCAGGCTGGCTTCTCTTGGTGCAGCTGGGAATGGAGGCTGCCGAGAGGGTAACTCTACAGAGGTCTTAAGAGGGAAGTTCCTGGTCTGTTCCATTCCCTTACTGGACAGATAAAGAGACTGAGGCCCAAAAGGCAGAATTTGAAGCAAAAGCCAGAGGGCACAACCCTTGGTCCACAGCCACAGCCACAGCCACAGCCACAGCCATGCTTTTCTCTGGGGTTTCCTATACTGTTTGGGGGTGCTCACAGCATTTAGGCCATGGAAGCTAAATGTCCTCTGCCACAAGGAACCACTGCACCCCAAATGCCAGTGCCTTGTGAAGAAACACACCCCTAATGTGATTTTAAGTCAACAGATGGGCCTTGAAACGGGTCTTTGTCTTCTTGAGTCTCTCTTCTGGGCCAGGTACTTTGACAGGTTATGCTTTTTACTGAACCACGCCAGGCCTGAGTGTCCTCATCTGGATGAGACCAACCTGCAAGGGTTGTGCAGACAGCAGCCTGGCGTGGAGGAAGCGTGTGCCTGCGCCCCATGTGCCCCCAGCTCACTGCACGGACGGTGCTCTGTCTCTGTCTCGCCTCTGGATCTTGAGCTGTGCTGTTTCTTTTGCCTGGAACACCCGCCCTGCACCTTACACTCCCTCTTCAGGACCCAGGCTCGGGGAAGCTCTTCCTACACTCTCTGACCAAGCTGGAATCCCCACTTCACCCTCTTTCCTGCACGCCTCTATATTTCTCATTTGTAATACCTGTACCTACAACTCCACAAACACTGGTGCAATTATGTGTGGTTTCCTTTCCAAGCCAGGGGGGCCCACATTCTGTGCCAAACATGCAGTAAGCACTCAATAAATACTGTACTGAAAGAACCAAAGGGAAGTCGAGAAAGCTGGTCCCAAAATGTCAACACTGGACCACCCCTTCCACTTCTCAGCTTGGAGCTCCTGCCCCAGTCCTCTGGCTCTAGACATTGCTTTACACTGTCTGGGGCCCTGGATGCCGTCTGGCCGGAGAAGGATCAGAAAAGATGACTGGGTTCGAGTAGAAACATCTGAACTTTGTCACTCTTCTAGAAGCAGCTTGAACACAGAGCCCAGGTGAACCCACACACTACCAAGGCAGGTGTCTTGGGCAGATGGATGCCCCACAGGTGGCTACCTTGGCCAGGTTGCTGGTGGAGACAATCATGGTGAAACAGATTGGGTGTATGGGAGCCATAATCTCAAGGAACATGGCCACGTCATTGAGGATGTCTGCAAAAAGCCTGGGGAAGGATCAGAAGTTAGGTTAGAGGTCAGAGGTAGGAGACTTTCGTAATGGAAGACTCTCCTCCCCTATGCCCGCCCCTCCTCACCTCCACTGCTTGGCATTGCAGTCCAGTTTGCTCCTGTTGGGAAGGAGAGGTTGTTGCAATTTGGATTTAAGGAGAAACACATCCTATGGGCAGTGTGGGTAGTCCTGGACCACAGTAAGGTCTGAAGGGCTCAGGAAAACCCACACCCCCCCAGACAGACATCTGTCCCCACACCCGGTCACTGCTACCTAAAATGCCACCATTAGCTGGGGGGACCTTCAGTGACTGATTGATCAGCTAGTGTCTCCCTCTTACGAACCCACCATTTACCAAGGAAAAACCCTGTCTTGTGGCTGCTCCCCAACCTCTGGCTGTCCTTGGAGGAAGGCTCTTCCTGGGTTCCTCTGCCTCTCCCCGGGTTCCTCTGCCTCTCCCCGGGTTCCTCTGCCTCTCCCCGGGTTCCTCTGCCTCTCCCCGGGTTCCTCTGCCTCTCCCCGGGTTCCTCTGCCTCTCCCCGGGTTCCTCTGCCTCTCCCCGGGTTCCTCTGCCTCTCCCCATCCTTCTTCTTGCTTTAGAGTGAAAGTACCCAGTGAGCATATTTTGGACTAGTAAACATTACATTTAGTGTGTAACCCTGCATGTTATAGACAACTAGCCCTGATAGGGGAAATGATTTCCCTGGATTACACAGAGTGGGGGGAAAAATCCAAGAGAGACAGCTGGGTTTTGACATCCAGGCTTAGGGTATTTCTGCTACACAACACCGTGGATGGCTGCCTCCCCTGACCTTTTCAACAGACAGTGACTCCCTGGCCTGTGCACAAACACCTGGGAACCACTTCTCTAGGGTTCCACTGGCAGGAGATACTGCAGCCCCAGCCCAGCTCAGGATTTGCAGCATTAGGCCCAAGTCTCAGTTTGAGATCTCCTGGAGAGAATGGGAACATTCTTGGGGGAGGACATCTGACACACAGAAGGAGATCCTGAATCACCGGATACCATGGAAAGCACAGGCCTTAGGCTCAAATCCCATCTTGCTAGTTACAAGGCGTATGGTCTGGGCAAGTAACTTCTCTCATCTAGGTATAT